>CAVMKG010000234.1:2500-26758 GCA_963682025.1 Cordilura impudica | reverse complement strand
ATATTATATTATATTATATTATAATTATTTATATTATATTATATTATATTATATTATATAATATATATATTATATTATATTATATTATATTATATTATTATATATATTTATATTATATATTATATATTATATATATATATAATATATATTTTATTTAAATATATAAATATTATATATATTATATTATATTATATTATATTATATTATATTATATTATATTATATTATATTATATTATATTATATTATATTATATTATATTATATTATATTATATTATATTATATTATATTATATTATATTTTTATATTATATTATATTATATTATATTATATTATATTATATTATATTATATTATATTATATTATATTATATTATATTATATTATATTATATTATATTATATTATATTATATTATATTATATTATATTATATTTAATTATATTATATTATATTATATTATATTATATTATATTATATTATATTATATTATATTATATTATATTATATTATATTATATTATATTATATTATATTATATTATATTATATTATATTATATTATATTATATTATATTATATTATATTATATTATTTATATTATATTATATTATATTATATTATATTATATTATATTATATTATATTATATTATATTATATTATATTATATTATATTATATTATATTATATTATATTATATTATATTATATTATATTATATTATATTATATTATATTATATTATATTATATTATATTATATTATATTATATTATATTATATTATATTATATTATATTATATTATATTATATTATATTATATTATATTATATTATATTATATTATATTATATTATATTATATTATATTATATTATATTATATTATATTATATTATATTATATTATATTATATTATATTATATTATATTATATTATATTATATTATATTATATTATATTATATTATATTATATTATATTATATTATATTATATTATATTATATATTATATTATATTATATTATATTATATTATATTATATTATATTATATTATATTATATTATATTATTATATTATATTATATTATATTATATTATATTATATTATATTATATTATATTATATTATATTATATTATATTATATTATATTATATTATATTATATTATATTATATTATATTATATTATATTATATTATATTATATTATATTATATTATATTATATTATATTATATTATATTATATTATATTATATTATATTATATTATATTATATTATATTATATTATATTATATTATATTATATTATATTATATTATATTATATTATATTATATTATATTATATTATATTATATTATATTATATTATATTATATTATATTATATTATATTATATTATATTATATTATATTATATTATATTATATTATATTATATTATATTATATTATATTATATTATATTATATTATATTATATTATATTATATTATATTATATTATATTATATTATATTATATTATATTATATTATATTATATATTATATTATATTTATTATATTATATTATATTATATTATATTATATTATATTATATTATATTATATTATATTATATTATATTATATTATATTATATTATATTATATTATATTATATTATATTATATTATATTATATTATATTATATTATATTATATTATATTATATTATTATATTATATTATATTATATTATATTATATTATATTATATTATATTATATTATATTATATTATATATATTATATTATATTATATTATATTATATTATATTATATTATATTATATTATATTATATTATATTATATTATATTATATTATATTATATTATATTATATTATATTATATTATATTATATTATATTATATTATATTATATTATATTATATTATATTATTATATTATATTATATTATATTATATTATATTATATTATATTATATTATATTATATTATATTATATTATATTATATTATATTATATTATATTATATTATATTATATTATATTATATTATATTATATTATATTATATTATATTATATTATATTATATTATATTATATTATATTATATTATATTATATTATATTATATTATATTATATTATATTATATTATATTATATTATATTATATTATATTATATTATATATTATATTATATTATATTATATTATATTATATATATTATATTATATTATATTATATTATATTATATTATATTATATTATATTATATTATATTATATTATATTATATTATATTATATTATATTATATTATATTATATATTATATTATATTATATTATATTATATTATATTATTATATTATATTATATTATATTATATTATATTATATTATATTATATTATATATTATATTATATTATATTATATTATATTATATTATATTATATTATATTATATTATATTATATTATATATTATATTATATTATATTATATATATTATATTATATTATATTATATTATATTATATTATATTATATTATATTATATTATATTATATTATATTATATTATATTATATTATATTATATTATATTATATTATATTATATTATATTATATTATATTATATTATATTATATTATATTATATATATTATATTATTATATTATATTATATTATATTATATTATATTATATTATATTATATTATATTATATTATATTATATTATATTATATTATATTATATTATATTATATTATATTATATTATATATATTATATTATATTATATTATATTATATTATATTATATTATATTATATTATATTATATTATATTATATATTATATTATATTATATTATATTATATTATATTATATTATATTATATTATATTATATTATATTATATTATATTATATTATATTATATTATATTATATTATATTATATTATTATATTATATTATATTATATTATATTATATTATATTATATTATATTATATTATATTATATTATATTATATTATATTATATTATATTATATTATATTATATTATATTATATTATATTATATTATATTATATTATATTATATTATATTATATTATATTATATTATATTATATTATATTATATTATATTATAATTATATTATATTATATTATATTATATTATATTATATTATATTATATTATATTATATTATATTATATTTATATTATATTATATTATATTATATTATATTATATTATATTATATTATATTATATTATATTATATTATATTATATTATATTATATTATATTATATTATATTATATTATATTATATTATATTATATTATATTATATTATATTATTATATTATATTATATTATATTATATTATATTATATTTATATTATATTATATTATATTATATTATATTATATTATATTATATTATATTATATTATATTATTTTATATTATATTATATTATATTATATTATATTATATTATATTATATTATATTATATTATATTATATTATATTATATTATATTATATTATATTATATTATATTATATTATATATATTATATTATATTATATTATATTATATTATATTATATTATATTATATTATATTATATTATATTATATTATATTATATTATATTATATTATATTATATTATATTATATTATTATATTATATTATATTATATTATATTATATTATATTATATTATATTATATTATATTATATTATATTATATTATATATATTATATTATATTATATTATATTATATTATATTATATTATATTATATTATATTATATTATATTATATTATATTATATATATTATATTATATTATATTATATTATATTATATTATATTATATTATATTATATTATATTATATTATATTATATTATATTATATTATATTATATTATATTATATTATATTATATTATATTATATTATATTATATTATATTATATTATATTATATTATATTATATTATATTATATTATATTATATTATATTATATTATATTATATTATATTATATTATATTATATTATATTATATTTATATTATATTATATTATATTATATTATATTATATTATATTATATTATATTATATTATATTATATTATATTATATTATATTATATTATATTATATTATATTATATTATATTATATTATATTATATTATATTATATTATATTATATTATATTATATTATATTATATTATATTATATTATATTATATTATATTATATTATATTATATTATATTATATTATATTATATTATATTATATTATATTATATTATATTATATTATATTATATTATATTATATTATATTATTATAATTATATTATATTATATTATATTATATTATATTATATTATATTATATTATATTATATTATATATTATATTATATTATATTATATTATATTATATTATATTATATTATATTATATTATATTATATTATATTATATTATATTATATTATATTATATTATATTATATTATATTATATTATATTATATTATATATATTATATTATATTATATTATATTATATTATATTATATTATATTATATTATATTATATTATATTATATTATATTATATTATATTATATTATTATATTATATTATATTATATTATATTATATTATATTATATTATATTATATTATATTATATTATATTATATTATATTATATTATATTATATTATATTATATTATATTATATTATATTATATTATATTATATTATATTATATTATATTATATTATATTATATTATATTATATTATATTATATTATATTATATTATATTATATTATATTATATTATATTATATTATATTATATTATATTATATTATATTATATTATATTATATTATATTATATTATATTATATTATATTATATTATATTATATTATATTATATTATATTATATTATATTATATTATATTATATTATATTATATTATATTATATTATATTATATTATATTATATTTATATATTATATTATATTATATTATATTATATTATATTATATTATATTATATTATATTATATTATATTATATTATATTATATTATATTATATTATATTATATTATATTATATTATATTATATTATATTATATTATATTATATTATATTATATTATATTATATTATATTATATTATATTATATTATATTATATTATATTATATTATATTATATTATATTATATTATATTATATTATATTATATTAATTATATTATATTATATTATATTATATTATATTATATTATATTATATTATATTATATTATATTATATTATATTATATTATATATTATATTATATTATATTATATTATATTATATTATATTATATTATATTATATTATATTATATTATATTATATTATATTATATTATATTATATTATATTATATTATATTATATTATATTATATTATATTATATTATATTATATTATATTATATTATATTATATTATATTATATTATATTATATTATATTATATTATATTATATTATATTATATTATATTATATTATATTATATTATATTATATTATATTATATTATTTATATTATATTATATTATATTATATTATATTATATTATATTATATTATATTATATTATATTATATTATATTATATTATATTATATTATATTTATATTATATTATATTATATTATATTATATTATATTATATTATATTATATTATATTATATTATATTATATTATATTATATTATATTATATTATATTATATTATATTATATTATATTATATTATATTATATTATATTATATTATATATATTATATTATATTATATTATATTATATTATATTATATTATATTATATTATATTATATTATATTATATTATATTATAATTATATTATATTATATTATATTATATTATATTATATTATATTATATTATATTATATTATATTATATTATATTATATTATATTATATTATATTATATTATATTATATTATATTATATTATATTATATTATATTATATTATATTATATTATATTATATTATATTATATTATATTATATTATATTATATTATATTATATTATATTATATTATATTATATTATATTATATTATATTATATTATATTATATTATATTATATTATATTATATTATATTATATTATATTATATTATATTATATTATATTATATTATATTATATTATATTATATTATATTATATTATATTATATTATATTATATTATATTATATTATATTATATTATATTATATTATATTATATTATATTATATTATATTATATTATATTATATTATATTATATTATATTATATTATATTATATTATATTATATTATATTATATTATATTATATTATATTATATTATATTATATTATATTATATTATATTATATTATATTATATTATATTATATTATATTATATTATATTATATTATATTATATTATATTATATTATATTATATTATATTATATTATATTATATTATATTATATTATATTATATTATATTATATTATATTATATTATATTATATTATATTATATTATATTATATTATATTATATTATATTATATTATATTATATTATATTATATTATATTATATTATATTATATTATATTATATTATATTATATTATATTATATTATATTATATTATATTATATTATATTATATTATATTATATTATATTATATTATATTATATTATATTATATTATATTATATTATATTATATTATATTATATTATATTATATTATATTATATTATATTATATTATATTATATTATATTATATTATATTATATTATATTATATTATATTATATTATATTATATTATATTATATTATATTATATTATATTATATTATATTATATTATATTATATTATATTATATTATATTATATTATATTATATTATATTATATTATATTATATTATATTATATTATATTATATTATATTATATTATATTATATTATATTATATTATATTATATTATATTATATTATATTATATTATATTATATTATATTATATTATATTATATTATATTATATTATATTATATTATATTATATTATATTATATTATATTATATTATATTATATTATATTATATTATATTATATTATATTATATTATATTATATTATATTATATTATATTATATTATATTATATTATATTATATTATATTATATTATATTATATTATATTATATTATATTATATTATATTATATTATATTATATTATATTATATTATATTATATTATATTATATTATATTATATTATATTATATTATATTATATTATATTATATTATATTATATTATATTATATTATATTATATTATATTATATTATATTATATTATATTATATTATATTATATTATATTATATTATATTATATTATATTATATTATATTATATTATATTATATTATATTATATTATATTATATTATATTATATTATATTATATTATATTATATTATATTATATTATATTATATTATATTATATTATATTATATTATATTATATTATATTATATTATATTATATTATATTATATTATATTATATTATATTATATTATATTATATTATATTATATTATATTATATTATATTATATTATATTATATTATATTATATTATATTATATTATATTATATTATATTATATTATATTATATTATATTATATTATATTATATTATATTATATTATATTATATTATATTATATTATATTATATTATATTATATTATATTATATTATATTATATTATATTATATTATATTATATTATATTATATTATATTATATTATATTATATTATATTATATTATATTATATTATATTATATTATATTATATTATATTATATTATATTATATTATATTATATTATATTATATTATATTATATTATATTATATTATATTATATTATATTATATTATATTATATTATATTATATTATATTATATTATATTATATTATATTATATTATATTATATTATATTATATTATATTATATTATATTATATTATATTATATTATATTATATTATATTATATTATATTATATTATATTATATTATATTATATTATATTATATTATATTATATTATATTATATTATATTATATTATATTATATTATATTATATTATATTATATTATATTATATTATATTATATTATATTATATTATATTATATTATATTATATTATATTATATTATATTATATTATATTATATTATATTATATTATATTATATTATATTATATTATATTATATTATATTATATTATATTATATTATATTATATTATATTATATTATATTATATTATATTATATTATATTATATTATATTATATTATATTATATTATATTATATTATATTATATTATATTATATTATATTATATTATATTATATTATATTATATTATATTATATTATATTATATTATATTATATTATATTATATTATATTATATTATATTATATTATATTATATTATATTATATTATATTATATTATATTATATTATATTATATTATATTATATTATATTATATTATATTATATTATATTATATTATATTATATTATATTATATTATATTATATTATATTATATTATATTATATTATATTATATTATATTATATTATATTATATTATATTATATTATATTATATTATATTATATTATATTATATTATATTATATTATATTATATTATATTATATTATATTATATTATATTATATTATATTATATTATATTATATTATATTATATTATATTATATTATATTATATTATATTATATTATATTATATTATATTATATTATATTATATTATATTATATTATATTATATTATATTATATTATATTATATTATATTATATTATATTATATTATATTATATTATATTATATTATATTATATTATATTATATTATATTATATTATATTATATTATATTATATTATATTATATTATATTATATTATATTATATTATATTATATTATATTATATTATATTATATTATATTATATTATATTATATTATATTATATTATATTATATTATATTATATTATATTATATTATATTATATTATATTATATTATATTATATTATATTATATTATATTATATTATATTATATTATATTATATTATATTATATTATATTATATTATATTATATTATATTATATTATATTATATTATATTATATTATATTATATTATATTATATTATATTATATTATATTATATTATATTATATTATATTATATTATATTATATTATATTATATTATATTATATTATATTATATTATATTATATTATATTATATTATATTATATTATATTATATTATATTATATTATATTATATTATATTATATTATATTATATTATATTATATTATATTATATTATATTATATTATATTATATTATATTATATTATATTATATTATATTATATTATATTATATTATATTATATTATATTATATTATATTATATTATATTATATTATATTATATTATATTATATTATATTATATTATATTATATTATATTATATTATATTATATTATATTATATTATATTATATTATATTATATTATATTATATTATATTATATTATATTATATTATATTATATTATATTATATTATATTATATTATATTATATTATATTATATTATATTATATTATATTATATTATATTATATTATATTATATTATATTATATTATATTATATTATATTATATTATATTATATTATATTATATTATATTATATTATATTATATTATATTATATTATATTATATTATATTATATTATATTATATTATATTATATTATATTATATTATATTATATTATATTATATTATATTATATTATATTATATTATATTATATTATATTATATTATATTATATTATATTATATTATATTATATTATATTATATTATATTATATTATATTATATTATATTATATTATATTATATTATATTATATTATATTATATTATATTATATTATATTATATTATATTATATTATATTATATTATATTATATTATATTATATTATATTATATTATATTATATTATATTATATTATATTATATTATATTATATTATATTATATTATATTATATTATATGTTACGCTTTGGGTCGAGATATATATATGTTTTTATATGAAATCTAGATAGACGAGGCATGGTGTTTTTTTTTCTTTCCGGCTATCTTCAGTCGTGGCGTGGTTCTTTCTCTAGTTTCATATGCTCGCATAACAATAGAAAACTAATCTCATGCCTCTAGCAAAAATGCCAAAATGAAATTAATAATAAAACTATTGCGGTCCCAAATTCTTTTAACTTCGGTCAGGTGTAGTTGACGCTGGAGCACATTTTTCCCACCCGTGTATAAAAACGCCTGCGGCAATTTTGGATGCTCTCAATTTTAATAAATTGCCCCTTTTAAGCCGACCTTAAATAATTTAACTACATGGATTCATGTTAATCATTTCTCTTGTAATTTGTTATATTTAGCAATTCATATTAAAGTATTTATAAACTTATAGAAAAACAAAATAAAATTTGATAATAAACATTTAACTTACAATATGTAATCGTGTAATAATAAGCGTAAATTATATATCATTTCAGTTTTGATATTTACTGTAATCATATGTGTAAGTATATAGGCAAAATTTTAAAAGAATAAAAAAAAAAAGGTATTTACATGTTTGTTATGTGGTCAGTGAACTGGTTTAACCAAATTAAAAATATATAAAAATCATGAATTGAGAGTGGGTTCTTGTCCAGGCTCAATAACTCACATTAACGAATTTGTTATTGTAAAAATGAATATAAGAAATAATATATAAAGATTGCAAATATACAAAGTTGTTTTAATTATTGAATTTTTGGAACTTACATTGTTTTATCCATTGATGAGGTCAAATAGGGCCCTTTTCGACTGCAACGAATGATGTTCCTTTTATGGTTGAATTGTTTGCTGTAGGTGTTTTGGTAAAATTAAGTATTTTTGCACACTTAACATACTCATTACAATGACAATTTTTATGTGTATAATTTATGGTTCAAAAAAAACTTAAGTATCAAACTGTGGTTAACTAAATTTACACTTATTCACTATATTATATTTGTACACCTTTATAGAAATAAACTGATTAATAATTATGTATATAGACAATTCACATTAGTTTCCAACTAATAATAAAAAGTTGAATATTAACATCAGACATTAGCGGACGGACATACTAAAACAACAGACGGACTTTGACTGAATGTCAATTAGAGTAGTTGTTGATAATAAAGATTTATTGTAAGCAATATATAACTTCCATGAGAGAGGGAGACAACAAGCTGATGTTAATAACCAAAAAGTTATAAGAATAAGGAATTAGCAACTTTGGATAATTATAATATAGCAAAATGTATGATAATAATAAATAATTTTTTTATGAATGGAAGAGTAAAAATTATTATGTGAATGAGGCTTATAGTACTATGCAGAGAATTGTTATAAACAAATCAACAGTGTAGGGATTTAATATTCAGCCAAACTTTTAAATTTTTATGTATAATGAAATTTACTACAAATAAAATAGTTTTTTTTTTTTTTTGTATAGTATGTAAGATTTAGTTAGGTAGTTACGCATGTGGAAATGAGCTTGCAGCTATTATGGACCAACTGTGATCTTGGTATTCACTGATAATGCTACTACCGCGTCGAAGTTGCTTAAAATTGCTTTCTTTCCAAATTAATTATAGTGTTCGGTCCCTTTAGCGTGTGGTATGGGTGAACTTTCTAAATGTACCAATCAGAAGTATGAACTGGCGTTTTCTGACCACTTGTGAATAGTATGGAGTTATAAAACTGATTTTAGTGGTTTTCTCCCAAATATATTAGTGATTGAGCATGGGATTTCCATACACCTAAATGAGTTGCACGTGGCAACTGGAAGATTGAGATTTCGATATATTTTCTTTTCTTTATATAATTTCGCAAAATCTTACCTTAAAACGTTTCTTAATAAATTTATGGCCGGAATAGTATAATTGTTTTTTAATGAAACACGGTTTGTCAGGTACCTTAACATCAAGATTACGGTACAAGTTAAAGATATTTTCTCAACTTTATTGTCACTGTTTTAATTAATTACTTGAAACTTGTTCGGGCACGTTGAACTTGTAAAAAGGAAGTGAGGTAGTTGAAATAATGAAATTGCAATTCAGATGAATACAGAAGTTGATTAAGGTAACCGAGTATCAAGTATTATCGATAACAATAATGTTAAACTCTTAGTGTTGCAAAACATTTGAATTATTGTACATGTGCAGAAAATAGAATAACAAAAAAAATGTTAATTGAGTAAATAAAAAAAACTGTTTGAATACAAATTTAATTTTTATTTGTTTTTATTTTTTTTTCTGCGTACAAATATAAGTAGTTTTACATATTATTATAATTTTTACTCTATGCATCTATAAATCGTAACAAACCTGCTTCGTTTTACGTTTTAACGGAAGGACGAACAGGCAGTTTTTTCATAATACACTATGTTTTACGTGTGGCTCGACCCACTACCCACAAAGCCGGGCAATTGTGAAGGAATGAATTTACGGTCGGATATCGGACGCGTGATATCTACCTATGAGTTTGCCTTTGAGGTTTTCTACGTCGTATAGCGCATTTCCTACCTTCTTCTTTATTCGACATTTTAAAAACTTCGGTAAAAATTTTGCATTTATTGCCTTTGAAAAATCACTTTGGTGAAAATTCCTAACGAAGACCTCTTGGCTTTCACGAAAGTGAACTGGTTTGGACCTTGTGTTATATACCCTCCTAGATTTTTCGTGAGCTTTTTCTAGGTTAGTTCCTATTTTCTGTCTTATACGACCCAGCTTATTCGCATTGGCTAAGACATCAAAATCTTCATCTTGTAAGCAGCCGAGTTTATCTAAGATTTCATATGTTGATCCATGTTGAATCATATTTTGTCCGGTAAGCGCATAGAAAGGTGAACATCCTATGGCAGAGTGAAAGTCGCTACGCAGCACTGAAAGAATTTGTGGGATACAACGATCCCAGTTCTGGTGATGGTTGTCCTTTTTAAGAAAAACGCGTACTTTAGAAATTATTTCACGATTAGCCCGTTCACTCGCATTGGCTTGTGGTGAGTACAGAGCAGTTTTAATATGAACAACTCCATATTGCGACAAAAAATCTTGGAAATCTTTTGAGACAAATTGCTTGCCATTATCGCTGTGTAAAAATTGAGGGACTCCGTAAGCCGGAAAAACCGTATTTTGAAAAAAATCTATAATACTTAAAGAGGTAGCGGCTCGCATCGGTTTCAGGAAGAGATCGACAACAATAAAAAGGGAGGAGTTTTGGGACGTTGATCTCGGGTATGGACCTAAAAAATCGCAATATAAGCGTTGAAAAGGGCGACTTGTGATGAAGGCGTTCCCCATGGGTGGTTTTAGAGTATGGTTAGGAGCTTTTATCTGTTTGCAATTTTCACACTTCTTTACATACTCACGAATGTCTTTACACATAGTTGGCCAAAAGTACTTTTGTCGAATCCTAGACAGTGTTTTCATATAACCTCCATGACATCCTGTAATACCATCGTGTACACTTTCCATTACCTTCTCAGCTAAAGATTTTGGTATCCATAGCCTCCACAAACAGTCTTCTTCGTCTTCGGCCCCAAATCTAAATTTCACGCGTTTGAAAACCAGGTTATCTCTTATACATAAATCCGGTAAAATATCCGCTTTGTCTCTTATTGTGGTTTTAAGGGTTGTGTATTCGTCATTATCAAATTCGGGAGATTTTAGATCGATTTCCATCGCTAAGCTTTTTAATTCTATTTCGTCCACATCAAACCTCGATAACGTATCAGGTACTATGTTGAGGGATCCTTTACGGTGTTCAATTTTGAAATCGAAAGCTTGAAGCTTCAGGCTCCATCGTGCCAGACGTCCATTTAAGTCTCTCTGATTCATTAACCATTTAAGGCTTGAATGGTCGGTAATTATGCGAAATGGTAACCCCTCAATGTATGGCCTAAATCTTTTTACGCAAACGACAGCTGCCATGCACTCCAATTCAGTAACGGTGTAGTTGCGTTGTGCCTTATTAAGTTTTTGTGAAATAAATGCTATTGGACGGTCCCTATCTTCCTCATCCTTTTGGTACAGTACACCTCCAACACCTATTTTTGATGCATCACACTGGATAATGAATTCCCGGTTGAAATCTGGTTGCGCGAGTACCGGAGCGGAGGATAAAGCTTCTTTAAGTCGATTAAAGGAATCGATGCCATGTGCAGATAAATTGAAAGGTTTGACAGATTTTCGTAAACAGTCCGTTAGTGGCCCTGATAGATCAGCAAAGTTCTTAATAAAAGTTCTATACCAGTTTGACATTCCAATAAACCTACGGAGCTGTCTGGGAGTTTTCGGCAAAGGGAAATTCTTGATGGCTTCGACCTTTTCTGGATCTACTTTGAGACATCCCTGGCCTACTCGATACCCTAGATATTTTATTTCTTTCTGTGCAAATTTGCTTTTCTCTACGTTTATGGTTAGTTTAGCACTTCTGAGACATTTTGCTACCTCTGTTAAAAGGCGTATATGGGATTCAAAATCTGCGCTACAAACCAACAAATCATCAAGGTATATAAATACATTTTCCCGGAGTCTCGAAGGTATTACCTTGTCCATTAGGCGGCTCATGGTTTGTGGTCCATTGCACAGTCCAAAAGGCATAACACGGTACTGGTACAATGGTTTACCTGGGACAGCAAATGCGGTTTTTTCCTTCGAGGATTCACTGAGTTTGATCTGAAGGAAAGCATCTTTAAGGTCAATTCCACTTATAAAATGAGTGTCTTTTAGCCGAGTCAAAAGGCCATTAATGTGAGGCAAGGGGTATGAGTCCTTTTTTGTTAGCTCATTAACTTTCCTACAATCTAAGCAAAGGCGTACCTTCCCGGGTTTTCGAACAAGAACCACTGGGCTGCACCATGGAGAATTAGATTCCTCAATAACATTCATTTTCAAAAGCCTATCGATCTCAGTGTATACTTCATCTTGCCTGGGAGGCGAAAGGGGGAAATGTTTCGATTTTACTGGCATCGCTTTCCCAGTATCGATGTCGTGTTCCACCAATGGTGTGCAACCTAAACCCATCTTTGAAAATGAAGGAAATTTCAATATAACTTTATTTAATTCTAATCTTTGTTCGTCGGTTAAATTGTGAAAATTAGACTCATCTACCTGATTTATTTCTATCTCGTCTATGTCTGGAATAATTTCGGGAGCTAATGCATATGCTCTCCAAAAGTCTACTCCGAGATACACATTTTGTTTGAGCGTAGGTACTATATAAAAATCTATAATTTTCAGAACGTTTTTATAAGTTACAGGTAATGGGCAAAATCCAATTACACACTGCTTAGAACCATTAGCAGTTGAAATTGATGACCGAAAGGGTTTAATATTGACATTATGCTTTGCAAGAAATGATAAACAATTGTTTCCTAGCACAGATACGCTAGCTCCAGAATCTAGCAAACCTAAAATTTCTTCGTCAAAGATTTGTATTTTGGCAAATGGTCGGTCGTCGTTTCCATTACAAAGACGAGAACTTTCTAAATTTCTATGAACCTGTTTACGAAATTTATATCTTTCTCTACATTTTAAGATCTTCATTGAAGGAGTGGTGTTGCGAATTTTAGCTTTTGTTGTTTTATAAATTGAATCGGGATGAACGAAAGGGAAATCTAAATTTACTTGGAAATTTTTGTCATATTTTTTTGGTTGTAAAATCTGGGTGTTGTTTGTTAAATATTTGTGATTTTGTTCACAGTTTTCATATAAAAATGTAGACTCGGGATCTAACGGGAAGAACGAGAGTCCCCGGTTAACACCTCGCTCTTTTTGAAGTTTCCCACATGTTGATTAGGACACTTCGGAGTAGTAACTCCCGATTGTCCACATTTAAAACAAAATATATTTCTGACTTCTTCAGGACAATATATATATGAATGACCAAATTTCGAGCAGTTCCAACAGTGTAGCTTTGAATAGTCAGCCTGACGATGAATGATACGAATGGCTTCTATCTGTGGGTCTTCAGTTGGCTCATCTTCAAAATTATCTATCTCATTAATATGACGACCAGAGGAAAATGGTGTCTGGTATTTATTATCCGCTAAAACTTTTTCAGCTCTTCTAGCAGTTTGTCTAAAAGTTTCTAAATTATCAGATTCTGAATTGAATAGCATATACTTCAGATTTGGATTCAAATTTTTCTTAATAATTTCAATTAATTTATGTTCCGGTATAGGTTCACCTAACCTAGAATTCATTGTAACTATAGCGGTGTGAAAATCGTCATATAGCTCTCGTGTGCCTTGTTTTCGAAGGGAAATTTTAACTACAACATCATGGTCATTTTCTAGAGAACCGAATTGTCTAGAAATAGAATACTTGAAAAAGGGATAATTGGCATTCGGATTCTGTTTAATAAAAAGCCAGAACCATTCTTCTGCTTTTCCTGATAATAACATGTGTATATTATCCATAATGTGGTCTTCAGTGCAATTAGAACGTGTACTTAAAGTTTCTATTTTAAATAGAAAATCGGATACTCTACCAGTTCCATCATATTTGACGTTCCATTCCTTAACTTTTATCGGACGGACAGAACAGCAACTAGTATTATTACTATTAGCACTGGCATTTGATTGCACAGGCTGTACAGGTTGAGAACCAGACGGTAAACCAGAATTGGCTTGAGTTAATGTAACGACTGTATTTTTTTATGGAGTTCAACTCCTTTCGAAACTCTTCTTGCGTACTTAAAATAGTTTCCTGAAGCGCTACTATTATGGGGTCTATTGCATTGGTGGTATTTTGTAATTTTGAGACACTAGCGTGAGCTAGTTCACATGGAGGTAAATCATTTGAATTAGTATCCATAATGACAGCTGGAGTACAGTTTGAGGAATTTTGATTATTACTGAAGTTAGGTTCAAAAGTATTAGTATAAGTTTCTGACGGTGTGTTAACACGAACATTAAGGTCTATTAAAGATGTACTTCTTGACTCTGGGTTACTGACAGGTATTTGTGATATAGCAATATCAAGAGAATTGTCTCTATTTGGCGTACGTAACAAATTAGAGATGGTTTGAAAAGGAGAATTGAATAGGTTTCCTGTTGAATTATTGGTAGATGCTTTACCACGACCTCTCGAACTGCCACCTCGACTTTTTGTACTACTATTTTGTGGTTTATTGCTATTATTAATATTAGTTACTCTACTACTGGGTGTGTTGCGAGAATTATGTCGCGTATTCATATTCCTTAAAACTATCAAAGAAGAATTTTTTTTTTTTTTTTTTTTTAAATTTAAGAGTTTAATAAATTTTCACCAAATTTAAGAGAAATGATTGCATAAATCCATGCAGCAAATTGTGAGGCTATGGGCTAAAATTTTAGTATGCAAAGTATAAACTTCATTGAATTTATTCTGACTATACTAAGTTAAGTTAATGGCAATATTGAATTAACTATTTGTTAAACAATAACGTCTCATTAACGAAATATTATGATGATGTAAGTACTCTACTGTATAATAACAGATTGTATCTAAATCTCTTTTCTATAATAAAAAAAAACTGCAACTCGATAACGAAAACCTTTTATATGTTATCGGGACTAGTGGCATATATATATAGATAAAATTTATTATATATTTGGTTGGATATAAAATTGTTGCAACAAGACCTTACTACTTTTAGATTGTAAAATCTGGACTAACAAAATTCTATCCTGTAAATTCCAAGATGTTGAGAGACTCAAATTTATATATCCGTTTACGTTATTTTCAAGGAAATTCTCATGGAAGTATTGCAACTCAGATCGAATTTTTGTTATTCAATTTACTGGGACTAATATTTCGAATGAAATTTTCCGATGGAATTATCAATGGTTTTTCATAATAACGTTTTTGTAGAATGCTAAAAATAAAATATAAGTTTTTTTCTTTTTAAAAAAATTTGGACTTCGCTTATACATTTGTTCTTTTATCCGTTGGGCGCCATTTCTATGTTACGCTTTGGGTCGAGATATATATATGTTTTTATATGAAATCTAGATAGACGAGGCATGGTGTTTTTTTTTCTTTCCGGCTATCTTCAGTCGTGGCGTGGTTCTTTCTCTAGTTTCATATGCTCGCATAACAATAGAAAACTAATCTCATGCCTCTAGCAAAAATGCCAAAATGAAATTAATAATAAAACTATTGCGGTCCCAAATTCTTTTAACTTCGGTCAGGTGTAGTTGACGCTGGAGCACATTTTTCCCACCCGTGTATAAAAACGCCTGCGGCAATTTTGGATGCTCTCAATTTTAATAAATTGCCCCTTTTAAGCCGACCTTAAAATAATTTAACTACATGGATTCATGTTAATCATTTCTCTTGTAATTTGTTATATTTAGCAATTCATATTAAAGTATTTATAAACTTATAGAAAAACAAAATAAAATTTGATAATAAACATTTAACTTACAATATGTAATCGTGTAATAATAAGCGTAAATTATATATCATTTCAGTTTTGATATTTACTGTAATCATATGTGTAAGTATATAGGCAAAATTTTAAAAGAATAAAAAAAAAAAGGTATTTACATGTTTGTTATGTGGTCAGTGAACTGGTTTAACCAAATTAAAAATATATAAAAATCATGAATTGAGAGTGGGTTCTTGTCCAGGCTCAATAACTCACATTAACGAATTTGTTATTGTAAAAATGAATATAAGAAATAATATATAAAGATTGCAAATATACAAAGTTGTTTTAATTATTGAATTTTTGGAACTTACATTGTTTTATCCATTGATGAGGTCAAATAGGGCCCTTTTCGACTGCAACGAATGATGTTCCTTTTATGGTTGAATTGTTTGCTGTAGGTGTTTTGGTAAAATTAAGTATTTTTGCACACTTAACATACTCATTACAATGACAATTTTTATGTGTATAATTATGGTTCAAAAAAAACTTAAGTATCAAACTGTGGTTAACTAAATTTACACTTATTCACTATATTATATTTGTACACCTTTATAGAAATAAACTGATTAATAATTATGTATATAGACAATTCACATTAGTTTCCAACTAATAATAAAAAGTTGAATATTAACATCAGACATTAGCGGACGGACATACTAAAACAACAGACGGACTTTGACTGAATGTCAATTAGAGTAGTTGTTGATAATAAAGATTTATTGTAAGCAATATATAACTTCCATGAGAGAGGGAGACAACAAGCTGATGTTAATAACCAAAAAGTTATAAGAATAAGGAATTAGCAACTTTGGATAATTATAATATAGCAAAATGTATGATAATAATAAATAATTTTTTTATGAATGGAAGAGTAAAAATTATTATGTGAATGAGGCTTATAGTACTATGCAGAGAATTGTTATAAACAAATCAACAGTGTAGGGATTTAATATTCAGCCAAACTTTTAAATTTTTATGTATAATGAAATTTACTACAAATAAAATAGTTTTTTTTTTTTTTTGTATAGTATGTAAGATTTAGTTAGGTAGTTACGCATGTGGAAATGAGCTTGCAGCTATTATGGACCAACTGTGATCTTGGTATTCACTGATAATGCTACTACCGCGTCGAAGTTGCTTAAAATTGCTTTCTTTCCAAATTAATTATAGTGTTCGGTCCCTTTAGCGTGTGGTATGGGTGAACTTTCTAAATGTACCAATCAGAAGTATGAACTGGCGTTTTCTGACCACTTGTGAATAGTATGGAGTTATAAAACTGATTTTAGTGGTTTTCTCCCAAATATATTAGTGATTGAGCATGGGATTTCCATACACCTAAATGAGTTGCACGTGGCAACTTAAAACGTTTCTTAATAAATTTATGGCCGGAATAGTATAATTGTTTTTTAATGAAACACGGTTTGTCAGGTACCTTAACATCAAGATTACGGTACAAGTTAAAGATATTTTCTCAACTTTATTGTCACTGTTTTAATTAATTACTTGAAACTTGTTCGGGCACGTTGAACTTGTAAAAAGGAAGTGAGGTAGTTGAAATAATGAAATTGCAATTCAGATGAATACAGAAGTTGATTAAGGTAACCGAGTACCAAGTATTATCGATAACAATAATGTTAAACTCTTAGTGTTGCAAAACATTTGAATTATTGTACATGTGCAGAAAATAGAATAACAAAAAAAATGTTAATTGAGTAAATAAAAAAAACTGTTTGAATACAAATTTAATTTTTATTTGTTTTTATTTTTTTTTCTGCGTACAAATATAAGTAGTTTTACATATTATTATAATTTTTACTCTATGCATCTATAAATCGTAACATATTATATTATATTATATTATATTATATTATATTATATTATATTATATTATATTATATTATATTATATTATATTATATTATATTATATTATATTATATTATATTATATTATATTATATTATATTATATTATATTATATTATATTATATTATATTATATTATATTATATTATATTATATTATATTATATTATATTATATTATATTATATTATATTATATTATATTATATTATATTATATTATATTATATTATATTATATTATATTATATTATATTATATTATATTATATTATATTATATTATATTATATTATATTATATTATATTATATTATATTATATTATATTATATTATATTATATTATATTATATTATATTATATTATATTATATTATATTATATTATATTATATTATATTATATTATATTATATTATATTATATTATATTATATTATATTATATTATATTATATTATATTATATTATATTATATTATATTATATTATATTATATTATATTATATTATATTATATTATATTATATTATATTATATTATATTATATTATATTATATTATATTATATTATATTATATTATATTATATTATATTATATTATATTATATTATATTATATTATATTATATTATATTATATTATATTATATTATATTATATTATATTATATTATATTATATTATATTATATTATATTATATTATATTATATTATATTATATTATATTATATTATATTATATTATATTATATTATATTATATTATATTATATTATATTATATTATATTATATTATATTATATTATATTATATTATATTATATTATATTATATTATATTATATTATATTATATTATATTATATTATATTATATTATATTATATTATATTATATTATATTATATTATATTATATTATATTATATTATATTATATTATATTATATTATATTATATTATATTATATTATATTATATTATATTATATTATATTATATTATATTATATTATATTATATTATATTATATTATATTATATTATATTATATTATATTATATTATATTATATTATATTATATTATATTATATTATATTATATTATATTATATTATATTATATTATATTATATTATATTATATTATATTATATTATATTATATTATATTATATTATATTATATTATATTATATTATATTATATTATATTATATTATATTATATTATATTATATTATATTATATTATATTATATTATATTATATTATATTATATTATATTATATTATATTATATTATATTATATTATATTATATTATATTATATTATATTATATTATATTATATTATATTATATTATATTATATTATATTATATTATATTATATTATATTATATTATATTATATTATATTATATTATATTATATTATATTATATTATATTATATTATATTATATTATATTATATTATATTATATTATATTATATTATATTATATTATATTATATTATATTATATTATATTATATTATATTATATTATATTATATTATATTATATTATATTATATTATATTATATTATATTATATTATATTATATTATATTATATTATATTATATTATATTATATTATATTATATTATATTATATTATATTATATTATATTATATTATATTATATTATATTATATTATATTATATTATATTATATTATATTATATTATATTATATTATATTATATTATATTATATTATATTATATTATATTATATTATATTATATTATATTATATTATATTATATTATATTATATTATATTATATTATATTATATTATATTATATTATATTATATTATATTATATTATATTATATTATATTATATTATATTATATTATATTATATTATATTATATTATATTATATTATATTATATTATATTATATTATATTATATTATATTATATTATATTATATTATATTATATTATATTATATTATATTATATTATATTATATTATATTATATTATATTATATTATATTATATTATATTATATTATATTATATTATATTATATTATATTATATTATATTATATTATATTATATTATATTATATTATATTATATTATATTATATTATATTATATTATATTATATTATATTATATTATATTATATTATATTATATTATATTATATTATATTATATTATATTATATTATATTATATTATATTATATTATATTATATTATATTATATTATATTATATTATATTATATTATATTATATTATATTATATTATATTATATTATATTATATTATATTATATTATATTATATTATATTATATTATATTATATTATATTATATTATATTATATTATATTATATTATATTATATTATATTATATTATATTATATTATATTATATTATATTATATTATATTATATTATATTATATTATATTATATTATATTATATTATATTATATTATATATATTATATTATATTATATTATATTATATTATATTATATTATATTATATTATATTATATTATATTATATTATATTATATTATATTATATTATATTATATTATATTATATTATATTATATTATATTATATTATATTATATTATATTATATTATATTATATTATATTATATTATATTATATTATATTATATTATATTATATTATATTATATTATATTATATTATATTATATTATATTATATTATATTATATTATATTATATTATATTATATTATATTATATTATATTATATTATATTATATTATATTATATTATATTATATTATATTATTATATTATATTATAAATATATTATATTATATTATATTATATTATATTATATTATATTATATTATATTATATTATATTATATTATATTATATTATATTATATTATATTATATTATATTATATTATATTATATTATATTATATTATATTATATTATATTATATTATATTATATTATATTATATTATATTATATTATATTATATTATATTATATTATATTATATTATATTATATTATATTATATTATATTATATTATATTATATTATATTATATTATATTATATTATATTATATTATATTATATTATATTATATTATATTATATTATATTATATTATATTATATTATATTATATTATATTATATTATATTATATTATATTATATTATATTATATTATATTATATTATATTATATTATATTATATTATATTATATTATATTATATTATATTATATTATATTATATTATATTATATTATATTATATTATATTATATTATATTATATTATATTATATTATATTATATTATATTATATTATATTATATTATATTATATTATATTATATTATATTATATTATATTATATTATATTATATTATATTATATTATATTATATTATATTATATTATATTATATTATATTATATTATATTATATTATATTATATTATATTATATTATATTATATTATATTATATTATATTATATTATATTATATTATATTATATTATATTATATTATATTATATTATATTATATTATATTATATTATATATATTATATTATATTATATTATATTATATTATATTATATTATATTATATTATATTATATTATATTATATTATATTATATTATATTATATTATATTATATTATATTATATTATATTATATTATATTATATTATATTATATTATATTATATTATATTATATTATATTATATTATATTATATTATATTATATTATATTATATTATATTAT
>CAVMKG010000233.1:0-37508 GCA_963682025.1 Cordilura impudica | reverse complement strand
TATACCATGGTTTAAAAACCCTATCTCTTCGGTCCTACTAACTGGATGTAGAAAATAATTTTTTTGGCTGTAGATATGAAAAGTTCATATCGGGTGCTATATTTATATGTGGACTAGGTCAGCAAATGGACCGATCCTGACCATATTTGGTAAAGTCACTTATATTTTGAAAAAAAAAAATACACAAACCAAATTTGAGAAAAATCTGTGCAATATTTTTGTTTTCTTGATAGATTCAAATGAAGATCGGGAAGCAGCTCTATATGGGGCCTATGACTAAGAATTGTCAAATAGGGACTATTTTTGGCAATTTATGTCGATTTCATAGGGGTCATTTGTATGGGGACTAGGTCTGAACATGGACCGATTTCAATAGCGTTCACCCTATGGCCGGTAAAAGCTTATATACCAAATTTCATCAAACTATATTCATATTTTCGATCTGTAGTTTGATTACAATGTTTACATGGACACACACACAGACGGACGGACGGACATCGCTAAATCGACTCAGAAACTGATTCTGAGTCGATCGGTATAATAAAAGATGGGTCTAGGTCAAATATTTTTGGTAGTTACAAACAGCAGCACAAAGTCATTATACCCGAACCACACAGTGGTATAGGGTATAAAAAATGTATAGAAATTAATCTAAAAAGAATTGTACGGTTTTCATATTTTAAGAAGATTACTCAAATCGAAACGGTAACCGGAAAATTAATTCTGAAGTATTGGTAAATCACTGGTAATACAAAACAGAGGGAGCTATGCTAGCTAATACTAACGGATGAGTTATAAAAGGGATTAACTATATTTTAGGGGCTTTTAGCAACTAACAACCGAAAATTTTTTATCTCGCATTATTTGTGTTAAGTATAAAAGTGGCAGAGCGTGAGTAAATGCTTGTGGTTGATACGTGCTGCCGCTTACCGGCAATTTAATGTGGAAGCATTGGTAAAGCTCTGGTAATACAAAACAGAGAATAATATACGGATATATAAATATATGAATGGCAAAGCGTTTGTTATCGTTTGAGGCAGTAGAAATGAAGGAATATTAAAATATTTTTTTTTTTTCTTAATAATTCTTTATTTGCAATCTATTTAACAATAATAAGCAAGTTAGTTAAAAATTAATAATTACATAAGTTTTAACCTCCACTGAGGTTAAAACGTTCATAAATACGTACATAATGTACGAGTATAACATATATAAAACTTGAATCTATGTATATACATATTTATACCCTCCACTCAAGTGTGCAGAAGGTATATATAAGTTTGTCATTCCGTTTGTAATAATTAGAAAAAATATATATTTTTGTGATCCTTATAACAACCGGAGTTGATATAGCGATGTCCGTCTGTCCGTCTGTGGAAATCACGATGACGGCATCAGTCGGGCAGCTAGGGTGCCTGTTGATATAAAAAATGATTCACTAACATCCTGAAAAGTTTAATATCTAAAATCATCCAAATCGGTCGATTAGCGCCCGAGAGGAATGAAGTCTTGAAAAAATATAATTTTCTATGTTGTTCTTGTCACGATCACGCCCTCAATAGTGCAGCTACAGTGATCATTTTTAGTGAGGATGATTCACCAAATTTATGGGAAGATTCCTGTTTCAAAAATCATTAAAATCGGTGGAACAGGTCCAGGGAAATCTCTGAAAAAGCAAAAAAAAATGAAAAATATGACGTTTCTATATTGTTCTTGTTGTTGTTCTAAATGTTGTGTTGTTGTCATAGTTGGACTTGTTTTTTTGTGGTCGGAGTGGTAATAATATAATAAAAACTAACCCTTTGCACATTTTTTTATTAACTCTGGTAGAAAAATTTACAAGTTTCCATTGTTTTGGCATCCCTCTAAAAATTTGTTAGATTATTTCTGTTATTACCAGGAGCCTGCCTGCAAAATTTAAGATCGAATGGCTCACGGGCAATTGGTTAAAATCGGTCCAAAATTTTTTCGACAAGCAGACACTACGAGTTAATATAAAGGGAGTAAAAATTCACCAACATCTAAAGCAAATAATGCTAAAATTCTTAGTTGTTAATAAAAAAAAAACAATGTAAATATAGCAAATAAAAATTTTATGTATAATTTCTTCATAAATTTATATAAACATATTAAATAATACAAATAATATACATATATTATATATGTATATCCATAACAACTGCATGTTAGAAATAAGTCGGTATATTATTTTATTTACATAAAATTCTGCAATATTTTGTTGTGGGGAAAATACATTTCTTTTGCATTAACAGAGTGTCACTTCATTTCGCTCAGCGTGACTATGCCACAGTAGATGGCACCACAATTTTTGTTTGTTCTAATTAGCTTTGCAATAGTTATTTCTATTTTAACATGAATGTTAATATTTTCGACTGGATATCATACAGAACAATGTTAAGAGTATACACGGGCTGGTCTTTTATTTCATACGTTTTTTCATTATTCTTTTACAAATATGAACTTACGTTTGACATACTAACTTTTTGTTGTCTTTACAAAATAGAGTTACCGAGTTCATAAATGAGTTTTTGGCTTTCAAAACAGTACTACATAGTTATATAGAATTATTATTCTGCTTTATCTACGAAATATCTGATTGTGATTAAATCTAATTTTTAAAAATTGTTTATAATTACTAAAGCATTATTATTCACATAAATACAAAATTGCACTTTTTAAATTTTCCATTCAAATTTAAGAAAATATCAATTCTAAAAACTGGAATTAAAAATTTTCAATTATAAATTACAATTAATTGAATTTCAGAAAATCATATCAAAACGTCGGAAATTATAATTTTAAATTTAGAAGACATCAATTGCATCTTTAACATATACATTTTATTCGTTAAACACAAATTGAAATTCCAAAAAAAAACACCAAATGTGTTTACATTTAAAAAATTTTTACATTTAAAAAAAATATTGACATTCAGGAGAAATTAATAGCTTTTCATTACCGCGATTCAGTAACTTATTTTAACGATAGTCGAATCGTTAAAAAAAAGAAAATAGCAAAATTATCAGTAAAATTTTTAAACGATATTCGCTATTGTTAAAGTCAGTTGTTGTTGTTATCTAAACGACAACCATTTTTGTGTTGTTTATTCAATCGATAAAAACTTAAATTTTTAGGTTGAAATGTCGTCATACATAAATAAAAATCATAAAATAGTGAAAATATTTTGCTTTTATTAAAAAAAACTTTTTTATATAAATAAAAAAATTAAATAGCATATTCAATTCATTATTTCATTTTCAAATAAATACACAGAAATATTAGTAAAAAAATAAAGATATTAAACATAAACATAAAATCATCCTGTCAAACACGAAGTAATTTGTTTTTTTCTATTCTTTGTGTTTTTCGCTTATTTTGACAGAGATGCCACTCCTTTACAATTTAAATAAATAGAAAAACAGATTTATCGATATTAATTTAAATTCAATGAATTTTAGAAAACGCCAAATGATATTTAAGAATTGCGAACATGAAAACTGTTACATAAATAAACGCAATTTGATGAAAATGTTATTTATATAGAAATTTTCTCAATTTTTTTTTAATGAAAATTTGAAGTTTTTTCAGAAAATAAAGAGAACAAATTATTTTATTTAAAATGTTTGGGACATTGGGTTTTTTGCGTTTGGCATCCCTAATTTGAATATTTATTATTATAAATTTATTCTCTATGTTTTCCAAATATGGCAATATTTTAATAAAATAGTTGAGAGAGCTTTTTTTGGATATTATTTTGTTACTCCATCCGACCTACATGGCCGCAATGAAAAACAAGTAAGAAAATTATAGTCGGTCAAGACCGACTATACGATACCCTATACCATACGTTTAGAGACCCTATCTCTCAGGCCCAACTAACTGGATATAGAAAATAAGCATAAACGAAATTTGAGTGGGATTTTTATTAATTTTTTCGGCTGCAGATATGAAAAAGTTCATATCGGATGCTATATCTATATGGGGACTAGGCCCAAAAATGGACCGATCCTGACCATGTTTGATAAAGTCTCTTGTATTTTGCAAAAATATATACAAACAAAATTTGAGAAGAATCAGTGCAATATTTTTGTTTTTTGATAGATATAAGTGAAGATCGGGAAGCAGCTCTATATGGGGCCTATGACTAAGAGTTGTCCAATAGGGATCATTTTTGGACTACTCATTAATGAGTGTAATAAACGCATACAAACCCAATTCGAGTAAGATCTATATGACAATTTGGATCTTATGGCAATTTATGTCGATTTCATAGGGGTCATTTGTATGGGGGCTAGGTCTGAGCATTTACCGATTCTCACCAGTTTCAACAGCGTTCATCCCATGGCCGATAAAAGATCAAATACCAAATTTCATTAAAATATATTCATATTTGCGACCTGCAGTTTGATTACAAGCTTAACATGGACACACAGACGGACGGACGGACGGACGGACGGACGGACATCGTTAAATCGAATCAGATAGTGATTCTGATTCGATCCGTATAATTAAAGATGGGTGTAGGTCAAATATTTTTGGTTGTTACAAACAGCAGCACAAAGTCATTATACCCAAACCACATAGTGGTATAGGGTATAAATATTTCGCCAGTTAAAAGAAACTATACAGCCATCTCCAATTAGCACGATTTAATGCATATAGCCACCCTACAAAACCACTGCCTTTGCAATGGAGGTAAGGGCGAGCTATTTAATTAGCAAAAACTGAATTAAACAAGAAGTTATGTCATATAACCGGAGACGCATGCATATAGGTATATGTATAACCTAAATGAATGCGATCAGCAACCACGATGACCAAAAAGCAAACACCGAAATAAATCCGAAATAATAGAAAAGACGAAAACCAACCCAAAGAATTTGCTGAAATAATTTGGTATTAAGTTTAACAAATTGTTTACTTTTTCATTTACATTTATTATCAAGACTCAAAGCAAGGTGGAGGGTATCAAAAATTCGGCACAGTCGAATTTAACACTCTTACTTGTTACAATTATTATTGTCTAAAAGGTAGATATAAAATGTGGTGTATTTTAAGTCTTTTTACCTCTTCACTGTCATCTAGTAGGCTAATAGCGAGTGGGTTTGAGTGATTGCTCAGTCTTTCAAGATACCTAGAGCTAAAGCTTTTAATTTCATCTTTTATTTTTAGTATGTGTAAGTCTTTATGAATGTTATTATTGGTTACAAACCAGGGATCTTTAACAATCATTCTAAGGGTTTTAGATTGGTAGCGATGTAGAATTTCAATATTGGAGTTGCTTGCAGTGCCCCAAAACTGAATTCCATATGTCCATACAGGTTTAAAAATGGTTTTATATAGCAGAACTTTATTTTCAAGTCTCAGCTCTGAGTTTTGACACAACAACCAATACATGCACCTTGTTTTTAATTGTAAGTGGTTTCTGTTAGCCGTTATATGATTCTTCCATGTCTGCTTTCTGTCTATATGCATTCCTTAGTATTTGACATATTCTGACTTTGGAATTATTTCCTCATTTAGATAGATTTGGAGACAGTCACCTTTTCTTAGTGCAAATGTAATGCGCGTGGACTTTTCAGCATTTACACATATGTTCCATCTTTTTAGCCAATTCAAAATTGTATTAAGATGATTTTGGACCAGATTTGAAGCTTTCACTTTACAGTCATCACTTGCCATTAGAGCTGTGTCATCAGCATATGTTGCAACTACTACGTGGTCATCAACTGGCATATCTGAGGTGTAAATCGTATAGAGCACAGGACCAAGGACACTACCTTGTGGACCACCTGCCTTTATATCAAATATCCGAAACTTCATTGTTTGTTTTAACATAAAAAGAACGATTTTTTAAATATGATTTGAGTACTAAAAAAAGGAGCAGGGAGATATTGTTTTAGCTTGAAGAGAAGACCTCAATGCCGTACTCTATCGAAGGCTTGCTTGACATCCAAGAATATAGCAGAACAGAACTGTTCCGTTTCTAACGCGTTTCTAACAACATTTACAACTTGATGGCATTGTTCCGGTGTTCCATGTTTATACCGAAATCCAAACTGATATTCAGGTATAATATTTTGCTTATCTAAAATTGGATGTAATCTTCGTAAAAGAGTCTTTCAAAAACTTTTGAAAAGGTAGACAAAAGACTTAATATCATGTTCTGGCTTGCTGGGTTTTGGCAGCATCCTTATTTCAGCACATTTCTATTGTTCACGACAGTGGTTCAGTCTCAAAATTGAATGGTAGATTAAAGTTAATAAAATTATAGCTTTTTTAGGCAGAGATTTTATATCTTTTTCGCAAATTTTATCGAAACCTGGTGATTTTTTATTATTAAGCGTAGATATTTTTAGTTTCACTTCATTGGGAGAAATATGTTTGCTGGGAAAATCTAATTGACATGGGCTGTCGAGAAACGAGGATACCATTGTTTCGTCTTCCGTGTTATTTAATGAAAAGGGCTGAAAAGTAGATTCTAAGTATTGCGAAAACGCATTGGCTTTACTGGAATCGGATTTGTACCACAAACCACTTGTGTCTTTTATGGGCACGCTTCTATTTATTAGCCTTTTTAAATATTTTGTAGCATTCCACAGATTATGCTCGTTAGTTTTTGAAGTGTTTAGGTTTTTTAAATAATTGCTGAGTTGTTCGCTTTTGTAGTCAGATAAACGTTGTTTTAGTTCATTCGTTGCTCGATTTAAATTGATTATATCCACAGTATTTCTGATATGTTTCCAGATTCTCCTTATTCTTCTTTTATTTATTATAAGATCCCTAATTTCCGCTGAAACTAGGACTTTATTTCGATTACTTGTTTGCGAATTAGTTGGTGTTGACACAAAAGCTGCTTCTTGAATTAGGTTCGTAAAATCTTCAACAGTAAGATCAAGTTCCATTCCATCTTTTATTCGAATATTTAAACTGATATTTTCTTCTAGCCAATATTGGAATGAGTTGAAATTAGTTCAAGGAGAGATCACTTTATAAGTTCCATCAGCAGATAAGTTTGCACTATAGTTAAGTATAAGTGGTGAATGATCCGAACTTAACTCATCAGTATCCAGAATATCTAAAAGATATCTAGCAATAACGGAATAAACTATGAAATCCAAAAAATCTGGAATTTTTTGGGGGTCGCCTGGCCAATGGGTCGGCCTCCCTGTAGAAAGCACTGAAAATTTATTATATGTTATAATTTTATAAAGTTCTTTGCCCCACCCCACCATGGATGCTTGGCGTTAAAATCTCCTCCGACGATGAATTTATCTCCAAGTTTAAGAAAAAAATTGTCAAAATCATTGCATTTTATGTTATGCATAGGAGGAAAGTAAATAGAATAAATAGATACATTACTATTGTCACATTTAATTTGGATTCCCGCAGCTTGATGACGAGGTTTGATATAATCATCGAGTGTGGAGCATTTTAAAGAGGATTTAACTAGAATTGCAGAACCACCATGAGCCTATTTCCGGGATGGTTACATGAAATTAGATAATACCCTTTTATTTTAAAATAAGTTTTGTCAGTAAAATGAGTCTCAGATATAAGAAATATATCGATGTGATGTAGCTGCATAAATATTACAGTTTCCCTTACGTGATTTGAAAGGCCGTTGGCATTCCATATTGCAATACATAAATTTATTTGCATAATTTAGAAATAAGCATTGTAATCATATTAAGCAGGTTGGCTAACATGGCGTCAATTCTATCCATTGAATTATTGGCGAATTGGTTCGTATTTGTGAAGGTGTTATTATTTTTATTATTTAATTGCGGAAAAGCTTTAAGATCCGTAGAAAATGTGTACGATTGACGATTGTTTTGGAAGTAGTACCCTTGGTTGGATCTTCTTTCAGAAATTTTTTTTGTATATTTGGCAACCTCTGTAGTTGGCCGTATGATCTTTCAAGCAGTTTGCACAACGAGCTGGCGAATTAATGTCTTTACTGCAATCAGTTGTAGGGTGATTAAGTCCACATTTAACACAGTTAAATGGCCTCTTACAGTAGGTTTTTGTATGTCCGAAAAGTTGACATCTATGACATTGTACAATTTCAACAGTTTTCCTAGGTGCCTATACAGAAATTATAGCGTGATTAATATGTTTTATATTAAAAATCTCTTTGTTGTTAGGGTTGGGTTCCAGGTCAATATAAAATATCGGAAGAGGTTCCTTGGTTAGGTTACTTTGGATATTGGTAATATTACGTACTGATGACCCAAAAGGATTAATTCAGCTTTTATGTCTGCAATAGTAGTAGAGTTGTGAAGCCCTTTTATTACTACCCAATAGGAGCGTTCTTGTTTAAGCTGAAATGTATGAAAGCTTATACTACGGCCTTCTAAATGCTTAACTATTTTTCTATAGGAATCAATTGTCTTTACCATAAGCCTAATCTGATTATTTTTTAAGCACTTATAGTTAAATTCTTCATTAGGTATAACAGTAGAAATATCACTTATCATTTTTTTTATGTCTATGATACAGCTTCCTCTTCATCATTGCCATCAACATCATTATAATCTTCTTCATCATCATTTTGTAACATTGAAAATTGGTTGCTGGTAGTTGGTTGATCATCGTTATGAACAATTGTTCTGCGTTGTTTTTGTATAATTTAGGAGAACCAAATTGTTGTCGTTTTCGGTTATTTGAAATTTTTGCCATTCTATACCAATACAATTGCCAGCTTCGTCATCATTTGCAGCCATAGTGTTGTTTATATATTGCAACAAAACAGCTCAATGCATTGAGATAATTTGACTTAAAGCAACAAAAGTGTTTAAGGGGATTAAAATTCTTTCAAAAAGATCACTAATCCGTTTGTTTACTTCAAGAAGTAATTGTTTTGTTAGTTGTTTTAATTGATTTTTTTTTTTTTTTTTTTTTTTTTTGAAAATCTACACATGGGATAAACAACCAACACGTCCGATCACAATCAAAGTTGATTTGAAACTAGAATATTAAACGAATTTTATTAAATTTTATGGTAATTACTATAAAAAGAATTTTACAGTTTTCATCCTGGTCGACTATTGATCAGTCAATTATTTTAAAAGCATTGGTAAACCACTAAGGTATAAATAGATCAATATTTAGCAATATACTACTTTTCTAGTCACTAAAAGCTAATAGCTTTTAATCAATCATAATGGCACAGCATTGGATAACCATTGGCAAAGCTAGTATAAATATCGATAAAGCAAAAGAATTAAAAAAATTTATATTAATTAACATGGAATCTAATGGTTTTCGCATTATAAAAATATTATAAAAATTTAAACGATGATCGGTAAATTAATACTGAAGCATTTGCATACGACTGAGGTCTTAATGGCTCAATTTTTTAATAGTATAACTTAGAATATTTACTTGTTTTGTCTTACTAAATTAAATTTATGAAAAAGGAATCAGCATAGCATCGGCAAACAATACATAACTGTAGTTTAAATGTTAGCAAACCTTGAAAGTCAAATAGATTTAATTAAATAGGATCAGCAACTGTAGTATAAATGTAAGCAAGCAAAAAAAAATAATTAAATTGTATATTAAATAAATTGTATATTTTATGATTTATTTTTTTATTTATTTATTTATTTATTTATTTATTTATTTATTTATTTATTTATTTATTTATTTATTTATTTATTTATTTATTTATTAATCAATCCTAGTTTTATCTAATGGTACCGGGAGGATAATGGACATTATGATTTTGTTATTAAATAGAAAATAAAAATTCTTACTACTTATTATTTTAAAGAATAAGTTAATTAAAAAACGTGTTATTAAAAAAATATCGTTAAATCAAAACTATATTGAGACCACAAGTTTACATTTAATAAAATTAAAAACAAATAATGTGTCATTAAATCATCAACATCAAAAAGAAAAAAGTTAATACATTTTTGCATATAAAAGTTGTATAAGATTATTGTGCTAAGATGTTATATATTGCAATTTTTAAATGCTTTGCATTGCTTATGGTTTGAATATTGAGTGGAAGTTGGCGCCAAAGGTTAATAGCATTGAAGAAGAAGTGCTTTTTCGTTATATCTTTTTTAAAGCGAAATGTATTTATTTTGTTTCTTCTGTCAGACCCTGCAAAGATTAATCTATTGTATAGGTATTCAGGATATTTTGTGTAAATCACTTTATGAAAAAAGAGTAATGTTTGAAGTTTTAACAAGCTATCGAATGATATATTACATATTTGTCTAGAGAACTGCGAGATTCTATTTCTCCTACTGCGACCAAACACATATGGCAATATTATTGTACGTTACATTAAGCCTTTTAATACTTAATGTATCACAGCTAGCGAATAGTTCACATCCATACAGAAGTGTAGGCAACAAATAAATCTTGGCTAGTAATATTGGAATATCCAAAGGTTTCTTAACATTGCATAAGTTCTACCACATATAACATTTATGTGATTTGACCAGTCTAATTTCTTATTAAAAATTACACCTAGATTTTTGGCAGCTTCATTTATCACGATGATAGAATAATCTATTCGAATCGGTGGTAAAACAGTTGTTAAAGACCCGATTTTTCCAATTATCATAGCTGTCGACTTCTGTACATTTATAGAGAGTCCGTTGGCCGATGCCCATTCTTTTACACTGTCTAGATCATAATTAATTTTTATAATGCAATTATTGACATCAAATGGTTTACAACTTATAAAAAGTTGGACATCATCTGCATACGTATGTATTGTAGAAAAATGCGATTGGGCCGATATTATTGAAGCCCTGGCAAACCATTGGCCAAGCATTTTAATAAAAATGGATATAATTGAAAAGTGTGGCTTATTTGTTGCTGTTGCTACTTTGTTTCTTCCCTTAAAAGAAAGCCAAATATTTCTTATTTTACCACGATTTAATAAACTTAGTAAATGCTATCGGCAAAGTGTTCGCTCCCAACGCAGTAGATATAATAGAAAATAAATTGAATTTAATATAAATCGAAAAAATATAAATTCAAAGGTATTTAAGGAACTTAAAAAAAACAAGTAAGAAAATTATAGTCGGTCTAGACCGACTACACGATACCCTATACCATGTCCTAACTCTTAGGCCCAACTAACTGGACATACAAAATAAGCAAACACCAAATTTGAGTCTGATTTTTATTAATTTTTTTGGCTGCAGATATGAAAAGTTCATATCGGATGCTATATCTATATGGGGACTAGGTCCGAAAATGGACCGATCCTGATCATGTTTGGTAAAGTCTCTTGTATTTTGCAAAAATATATACAAACAAAATCTGAGAAGAATCAGTGCAATATTTTTGTTTTTTAATGGACTTAAGTGAAGATCGGGAAGCAGTTCTATATGGGGCCAAAGGGATCATTTTTGGACTACTCATTAATGGACGTAATGAACGCATACAAAACCCAATTTGAGTAAGATCTATAAGACAATTTGGATCTTATGGCAATTTATGTCGATTTCATAGGGTTAATTTGTATGGGGGCTAGGTCTGAACATGGACCGATTCTCACCAATTTCAACAGCCTTCATCCCACGGCCGATAAAAGCTTATTTACCAAATTTCATCAAAATATATTCATATTTGCGACCTGTAGTTTGATTACAAGCTTTACATGGACACACAGACGGACGGACGGACGGACGGACGGACGGACGGACATTGTTAAATCAACTCAGAAAGTGATTCTGATTCGATCGGTATAATTAAAGATGGGTCTAGGTCACATATTTTTGGTTGTTACAAACAGCAGCAAAAAGTCATTATACCCAAACCACATAGTGGTATAGGGTATAATTATGGCCGCTAATTGTTGCTAAGGTATTGGTGAAGAAAAACAGAGAATATTTAAGAGATAAAGTTAAAACAAAGACAATAATAACTCTGTTATACGATTTTTAATAAATTAATACTGTGACGTAATTAAAAGGTAATTAAGAAATTATTAAAAAATCTTGATTATGATTGATTATGAAAAACAGAGCACAACTTAAAAGATAATTGAAAGAATAACAAGAGCTGTAACTATCTTAAATAATTTTTAATAAACGAAACCCCAATCCATAATATCCTTCTACACAAACTGAAATGACTAGAAAAGAATGGACAAATAATTAATAAAGATATTCGAGATATAAATTGAAAGGAATATAAAGATTTTTTCGTATCATTAACATTTCGGACATTCGCAAAACTCCAGGTCAATGACGGGCCGCTCTTTATAAAAGCACTAGATGTAACGCGGTGCGCTTCGCTACACCCTCCCCTCCCCCCCCCCCTTCCGAATTGTTACGAAAAGGCTCACGCAAGTCCCAAGGCTCTCACTAACACAGTAATTCAGATATATCACGTTTAATATTAAGTTTATATAGGGGTACCATGCGCATTTGTCCAATCCCGCCCATTTTTATGTCTGACTACTCACGTTAATAATAGATGACCTAAGATAAATTTTCAAAGCTCTCTCTATCATAGTACTTTATATATATGATATTAAAAATTTACTTTGAATGGGAGGTGCCACGCCCACTAAAAATATTTAAAAAAATACAGCCTGTAGCACTTCCCATATCCGCAGTAAGAATCAGTGAAAATTTCAGGAAGATCAGATAAGTCGTTACGGAGATTACTTCCTACAAACAAACAAACACATTACCTCTTTAATTCTTTGTTTTTGATACTTACTGATATAAAATTTTTTTTGTTTGTTTTCGCGATTTTTGATTTTGACAATATATTTTCCACGACAAATCACATTGATAACTAATGTACTTGTCAAAAGTCTGTTGCTTTCGTAGTACATTATATTTTTGATATAGGAGGTGCCACACCCACTTATCCCATCCCGCCCAATTTTTATTGGACTACTCATATTAATATCTGAGGGACTCGTGCCAAAATGGCGGTGCTACGCCCACTGTTTCTATCACGCCCATTTTTTTGTTCGACTAATCACACAAAGAACCTATGGGCTCATGCAAAGCCACAAAGCTCTCTCTTTTACAGTACTCCAAATATTTGACATTTAATAGTTACTTTGCATGGGCGGCTCCACGCCCATTGGTGTGAACCCGCCAATTTTTTGTCTGACTACTCATACTAAGATCTGATGGTGTCGTGCAAAGTGTCAAAGCTTCCCTCTTTTAGTACACCAGTTATATGATATCATATATTTACTTTGTACGGGCGGTGCCACGCCCACTGCTCCGATCACGCCCATTTTTTGTCTAACTAATCATATGAATAACTTATGGGTTCACACAAAGTCCCAAGACTCTCACTATAACAGTACTCCAGATATATGGCATTTTATATTTTATTTGTATGGCAGGTGCCACGTCTATTGGTCCGATAGTGCCCATTTTTTGTGCCACTGCTCACATTAATAATAGGTGCCATCAGACAAATTTTAAAAGCTCTCTCTATCATAGTACTCGAGATATATAACATTGAATTATTACTTGTATGGTACCACGCCCACTTCTCCGATCCGGCCCATTTTCGGCGCGGATACTAATATTAACAATAGGTGACCTCACACAAATTTGCAAAGCTCTCCCTGTCATGGTACTCAATATATGTATATGATATTAAAAATTTACTTTGTGTGGGAGGTGCCACGCCCACTAAAAATATTAAAAAAATTATAGCCTATAGCACTTCCCATATCCGCAGTAAGACTCTGTGAAAATTTCAGGAAGATCAGATGGCTAGTTACGGAGATTACCCCCTACAAACAAACAAACAAACAAACACACACTACCTCTTTATTATATTAGTATAGATTGGCAAACCATTGGTTATAAATTATGTATGATTTGAATATATTTAAATAAAGATTGAGTTAGAAATTATTCAGCTCAATATTAAATGTTTTTACTGCAAATAAACAAAACACATTGGCGCATTTTTTCATAAATTGGTCTATATTCTGCATGATAGGTTATACAGCTTTTTTTTTAAGTCTAGTTCCGTGAAGCCGAGTAGCTTGTCTGCTGATTCTAGTTTTTTTGGGTCCAGGGATAAGCCGGATTTAGCTAGTTTTTGTGGCGACAGGCCAAAGCCTCTGGTGGGAATCGAACCCACGTCCCCCGCAAGATAGGTGAGCACGCTACCTACTCACCTACCGGGGCTGTTTCGGGAAGAGTAACCAATACTCATCAGTAACCAAAAGCAGTAGAGTTATACTATTTAGCAAACTAAAATATAAAACAACTTTGAAACAAATATGTTTTTTATATGTGTACACATTGGCTCAAGTTAAATTTATAATATTTGTGATTTTGAAAAAAACAATTATATTGAAAATTTTTTAAAAAGTTTTATGAGAAAATTTCTCAAAAACCAATTTAATGATTGTCAAATCATTTGGAAATATAGTTTAACCGTTTATGGCTTGTTATAACTTAAGCCTTGGTAAATCACTGGCAAAGGAAAATTTATGAATTATATAAAACTAAAAATATTAATATTTGTTTTATAAAATTCCTGTCCTTAAGTTTTCTAATAAATTGTATATATGAATATGTGTAAGCGACTTGTCATAAACAAAATTAATATCGGTCGACATTTGGCCAACGCTTGGTAAATTATACCAATATTTTGATTTTTAACTGGTTTTTATACCTTATACCACTATGTGGTTTGGGTAAAATGACTTTGTGCTGCTGTTTGTAACTACCAAATATATTTGACATAGACTCATCATTTATTATACCGATCGAATCAGAATCACTAACTGATTCGATTTAACAATGTCCGTCCGTCCGTCCGTCCATCCGTCTGTGTCCATGTATGCATTTTAATCAAACTGCAGGTCGCAAATATGAATATATTTTGATGAAATTTGGTATATAAGATTCTATCGGCCATAGGATGAACACTGTTGAAACTGGTGAGAATCCGTCCATGTTCAGACCTAGCTCCCATACAAATTACCCCTATGAAATCGACATAAATTGCCATAAGATCCAAATTGTGATATAGATCTTACTCAAATTGGGTTTGTATGCATGTATTACATCCATTAATGAGTAGTCCGAAGATGATCCCTTTGGGACAACTCTTAGTCAAAGGCCTCAAATGGAGCTGCTTCCCGATCTTCACTTAAATCTATCAAAAAACAAAAATATTGCGCTGATTCTTCTCAAATTTTGTTTGTATATATTTTTGGAAAATACAAGAGACTTTACCAATCATAGTCAGAGTCGGTCCACTTTTGGGCCTAGTCCACATATAGATATAGCATCCGATATGAACTTTTTCATATCTGAAGCCAAAAAAATTAATAAAAATCCCATTCAAATTTTTTTTATGTTTATTTTCTATGTCCAGTTAGTTGGGGCTATGAGATAGGGTCTCTAAACGCATAGTATAGGGTATCATATAGTCGGTCTAGACCGATTTAATTTTCTTACTTGTTTTATATTAAATACGAGCTTAGCCTATGATTACCTGCGCCAAATGTATACTGAAAATGGTAGCCCAATTATTGTAAAATGGGTTGGCAAGCCATCGGCATAGCAGAAAACAGTTTATGACTTATATGAAACTTTATTTAAAAAAAACTCATTTATGAAATTTACAGTAATCCAAGGCATACTAAGTCTTGAATTATGGAAGTTTAAGGTTTAAAAAGTTTAGGCAGAGCTTTGGCAAACCATTGGTAAAGTAAAATAAATTTATTTATAACTTTTATGAAACTTAATTAAAAGTAACTCGATTTTTTTTACTGAAAGGCTTCCTAAGGCACAAATTAAAGAAGGCCATTAGTTTACCGACTCTAGCAGAGTATCAGCAACTCATTGGTAAAGCAAAAGAAGTATATATATGACTTTTATGGAACTTAACGAAACCGACTCACTATATGACTTCTTTCTATACTGAAAGGCTTACTAAGCCAAGAATTAAGCACGCACGTTACTAGATCGATTGTGGGCAGTGCATTGGCATACCATTGTAAATACAAATTATTTAATACCAAGAATAATGTAGCAGTTACGATATTTCCCTTAATTCAGGACTTATAATTTGTTTGTTTCTTTACCGCAGATTTTGCTTTAGTTTTTAGATTTTCTTTGGGTATTTATGACCTTTTACACTTAAGCCAACATTGCCTTGTTTATGTGCAGCTTAACATTAAAATATTATTGTAGTTTAAAATACTTTATAAATAAGAGTACAATATACAACATCAGGGTTAATTTACATTCTACTCATGTCCATATGGAATATTTAATGCTTAGTCTTTTCAGCTAATCAGGGCTTTTTGTATGTTATTGCATCATTTATTTTTATACTCTTTATTGTTTGACATTTGGCTGAACGATAAAAAAGATTTAAAGTGTTTCGAGGAACGGAAAAAAGAAAAACTAAAATGAAAATAATAAAAAGTGATAGAAAATAAAATACAATACACCTTTGAATGTTTTTGTTTAAATTATTTGTTCAAATAATGTTTTATGTATAACTATTATAAATGAAATTTAAAAAAATAAAGGTTAACATAAAATCATTTTTGTGCGGTTGCCAGAAAAGTCTAGTATGGTTGTTAAGCCTTGCCTTAAGTCTTTGTGTTATTTTTAGTACCATGAAAATTTTATCTCAGACAAATAAATAAATAATCCCGTGAACACATTTATGCAATAATTTAAATAAAAAAAAATTAGTTCTCTGTGTCCAAGAAAATTATTTGTGAATAAATGTACCTGCTGCAAATCTTCGGCGTTGCACACATTTCTCCTACGTAGCACAGAACCATTAAAAATTGTAAATACGCTTATTTATCTCCAGAGGTTCAACAAACACTCGATAGAAAAGTTTAAACCGTTTAATAATATTAAGGGAAAATATACCAGAAGATTTGGCAATCATCCGCCAAATATCAAAATGCCTACGACGCACAGTGGCCCATATTTTGAGAAGGCGGCCAAAAATCATTATTTTTTTTTTGTTACCGATTTTAAAGTTATGTTATTCATTTGAAAGTAAATACTAGTAAACCTCGGGAGCCAAAAAATTGCGACTCTGTCTCAACTATATCACAGCGAACAGGGTCGTCGAAAATGGGCTTTCTCAGTATTTTGCTAAAATTAAAAATTTCTTTGTAAATTTTTATCTTTGAATGACTATAACTTTTTTGATTTAAAAGATTTTGAAGTGAAGTAAATTTTGTATAATTTTGTGGCTTCCATGCTATTAACGTTAAAAATTTAAAATCACTGAGTCATTCCGAAATTTAAAAAAAAAATTTTTTTAAAGGTCCAATTTTCCGAAAATCTCCTACTTAATAGAGCATAACTCCTGCCAATCAAAAGCAGTCAGAAAAGATCTTACACTCTTCAATAGTCCGAACCCTCCCTGATACTCCTGTACCCAGAACAATTTTTCTGACCCAAGGTTAGATATTTTCTGCAAAATTTATGAATACGAAAGTTGTCCACTATGTGGTTAGTATATATTAAGTTTGAGGTGATGTTTGTAACTGCCAAAAATATTGGACCTTCATCCATCATTTATTATACGGATCGACTCAAAAACACTTTCTGAGTCGATTAAACGATGTCCGTCCGTCCGTCTGAGTGTTATGAATACAAAAGTTGGTCGTACCGTTGCACCGCGGTGTATTTTTTTTCGTGTCGGTAGAGTTGTCAGGAGTTGTTATATACTTATAAGAAAGGGTTGAGATATAATGCGCTTAATTGTTACATTTACATTTACATAGGTATCTTTCAAAAACATTAATAGTCTGAATTAGAGTTATATAGTTTAAATACCTGACAAAATGGGAAACAATTTAAATAACAGGTAAATGGTAAAAAAAAAACTATTGGGACATAGCCCTTTAAGATATGAGCAGGTATGCTTCACCTTTTAAAAGGGGTTAGGGTGTGGGTTTGTTATGCTTCTAAAAGTGGTAATAAAAGATAAAAATTTTTATTTTACATAATTGCAATAATGTTTCCACAATTATTATTCATTACAATTTGTGCAATGGCTAAGTACTGTTACAGAGATGTGGCAGATATTTATTTTCAACGAAATGATGTAGACGATGTAATTTTGCATATAGTGAGCAACGACTTCTTTAAGAATTGTAACCTAGAAGACGTTGAAATGCACAAGGGCAAAATTACAAGCACAACACAAGGAAAATGTCCAGATGTTGTACTAATGAAGACCTTATCACTATTTTGTTGTGCACTTCAGATCCACATATGTCCAACATTCGTCAAAAATGGAAAACTACCTCTATTGAATTAGACGAAGAAGCTAAACAACTTCTAGAAGATGAAAATCAAGGCTATTTAGAAGAAATTTTTACTAAAATTGGTTGATTTAAAATACTTTTTCATTACACTAAAAATAAGTTACAATTTTTTTAAAAAATTTTCTTGATTTAGAAATTTATGTATTTTGTAAATTTACAGAAATTTCTCAAAGAATTATTAAGGATTAATTTTTGCACCAAATTCAACCAACCCAAAATAAAAAAAAAATAAAATTGAAATAATTGAAAAAATAGAAGAAGCGAGCCCAAGGCGCACAAAGAGGATTTTGGAAAGCATTCCTACACCAATTGAAGATAAGAAATTTACGCCCGGAGAAGCGTTCGCCATATTTTTGGATTTGAAATTGACCAAAAATCAATATAAGGAATTGCGGAAGCGAACCAATGAAAAGAATTGTGGGATTTTTCCAGAGTATCGAGTTTTAGTTTCTGCCAAAAAAGAATGCTTACCTTCACAATCTGCTATTAGTGCCACTTCAACATCAGCAGAAATAAAATTGCAAGATCTCCTTGAACATACTGCAGAAAGATTGCTAAATACGCTTGATACTGATCATTTTAAAAAAGTTGGTAATGGCAGCATTACTTTAATTTCTAAATGGGGATGTGATGGATCCTCTGTTCAGAAACAACACAAGCAATTTAATGCCGAAACTTCATCAGATGGTAATTTATTTATGGTATCTTTCGTTCCATTGCGCTTAACAAAAGGTATAGCGCCGTCAACTAGTAGAGCAACAGAAATTGATATATGGAACAATGAAATTCCTTCTTCAACAAAGTATATAGTTAAAAAATTTTCTTGATTTAAAAATTTATATATTTTGTAAATTTACAATAAAAATTGTTATATTTCATAAATATACCATAAGAATTGATATAGAAATATTTAAGAAGACAATAAAAAAAAAATTTAACTAAAGCAAAAACATACGAGTTTTTCATTTAAACTTCTCTATCTTGAACCAATATAAGGTAACTTTTACGTTCGCTGCTTAATAAATTATATTTTAACTCGGGATCTTTAAAAAAAAAAAAAAAAAAAAAACAACCTTTGGCCCTTGTGCACATTACGGGGGCCAAAGTTTGGCATTTTCTGAAAAAATTAACTTAAAAAATTGCTAAAAGTATTAGTTGTAAAATTAACTGAAAAAATAAGACATTATATAAAAAAAAAACCTTTTTTTTACCTTTTAACACTTCACTTTTGTACTAAAATTCAACTACAAATGAAAATGTATTTTCGGTCGAGAATTACGTTTTATAGCAAAACTTAAAGGATAAAGTCTCACCTACCAAACAAAAAAAACCGCATATCAAAATTCCAATCCAATCAAAAGTTATCCTTTGAACTTAAAGGATAAAGTCTCACCTACCAAACAAAAAAAAACCGCATATCAAAATTCCAATCAAATCAAAAGTTATAGATTTTTGATCGCCTTCTCGTCAAATGGTCCACTGTGCGTCGCCGCGTCTCTGATATTTGAGACACATTCCGCAACGCAGGTTGTTCACATGCCGACACAACGTCTGCGACGTACACGAGCCAGTCGATAAAGGTGTGTTGTAGTATACTCGTGAACAGAGGGTCAACTGTAAACCCAAATCAATGATTCACAAGTATACAAATAAATATGTACATTCATGGTGACGATTGATCTGGGTTTGCAATGTATGTGTTTGTATGTTTGCATGTCAAAAGAATGTAGAACGCAAACGAGTATATTGTAAACAAAAGTTTAATGACATATTTTAAGTATCACCTATTTGTGTAACATTACACCAAATTGGGAATGATCGATTTACATTTTTTATTTTAGTGACGATTTGACGAACTGACCTTTTGACGAAAGAGAACGTACTCAATGAGTGTACGTACATGAATGTGCATGAGTAATTTTAAGATTGAGTAAATTTTATTCAAACCTAGTATTAGTAAATTAATATATAAGTTTTTACAATTTTAAAATAAAGTCAGTCTTAATTGAAAATTAAACAAGAACAAGTCGTTTCAATAGCCAAACCAATTCTCACCATATGGCGATCCTGCCAACTTTCGTGCAGCAATAATAGCAGGAGCAAACGAAAAAGTTTAGCTATTGAAGGTTCGCTGAAAGGAACCGGCATCCTGGTGGATATTTTTGACGACATTTGGCATCAACAACACCTTTAACCACCATACCACCAGCAGAGGCAGTACATGTGTAGCATCAACGACAACTTTAATCACCACAACATATGAAGAAAGAAAGAATAAGTATAAAAATCCAGAAGGTGCATGGGCATGCCTGGTAAAAAAATTAAAAATATAGTGTATAAAAAAAAAAAAAAAAGGGGAATGTGAAAATGTTTTAAAGTTACTGAAAGTGAAACAAAATTTTTTTTTAATATTTCAAATTTAAATTTCGATAAAGGTTTTCTTTTCTTTTTGTAGTCCAAAGTGTATTTTTTTTAGTGTTTTTTTTTTTTTGTGAGCATGGGGAATAGTCAAAACAAAATAAGTGAAGTGGTAACGGAAACTGTTAAGAACCCCACGGCAATTAGCGTTAGTTTGGAGGTGTTTATTTTAATTTGCGTACTGGTAACATTTACCGTAGTGATTAAACATTTGAGAAAGTACGTGAAGAAACAAGTGAGGGTACAACAAGTTAGAAATATAGTTTAAAATTTTTTTTATGGAGGAGACAAAAGAAGAAATATTAAGTTATTTGAAAATAGCTGAAGAAAATTGGAAAAGGTTGTTGAAAGAAGCAGAGGATAAGGAAAAAGTAGTGAAACCAGAAATTTTTAATATTGGTCCTAAACCACTTAGAATTGTGAAAAAGGATAGAATATTTAGAGAACCAAGCATACCTAAAGTAGAACTACCAAAAATTAGGAGAAAAGAGGCGATTTAAAAAGTCGTATGCAAAGGAAAATAAACATTTTAAAAAGTGAGTTAAGCTACGAGACACAAAGAGATAGAAGAGTAGAACTGGAAAAGAAATTACAGGAAACCAGAAAGGAATTAAATTCATATTTGAAAGAGAAAAGAAAATCAAAAAAGAAATGTTTGCAGAAGAAATAAATGCACAACCAGATATGTTAGATAAACTAGATGAGGAAATAAGAAGATTAGCAGATGAAGGGTATTTTACTAAACCATTAGAGCTACGCAAAAAGAATAAAGTTGAAGTTAAATATACAAAGGCTGAGTTAGAAAAACAGGTTAAATGGTTAGCTAATTTTTGGAAAGTTATAGGAATGAAAGGTAGTCCTACGGAAGAAGATATAATAAGGCCCACAACAGTACAGGCAGAGACCATCCTAATGGTAGAGAAATTCGGAAGGTAGAAGAATAAAGAGGAAAAGAAGACGAAAAAGAATTTTTTTTTAATCCAAAATTTTTTTTAAAGATCTTATTGTTATTATAGTAAGCAAACAACTATATATAAGAATTATTACATTATAAACACTATATTACATTATAAACACTAAATATAAGAAATATTAAACAACATTGAAATATAAATTGAAATTGAAATATAAAAACAATATGTTAAAACTAATTTAATGAATAAATAAAGCAAAATTAAAAAAAAAAAAAAAAAAAAAAAAATTTTTTATGATTATCAATGTCTCATATGGACAATTTAATAAAGAGATTGGAATCGATAGCAGTAAACGCTAAAAAATCAATAGGGAAACCATATTCTATAGAAACGGTAAATTCGAAAAGGAAGGAAATATCAGAATTGAGAACTCAGTTTGAGGACTGTTTAGCGGAAACTGAATTGACAGAAGAACTAAGAATAAAGATAGCTGACAAATTTAGAAAACTAAAAGAAGAAGCACTAGAAATTTTGACACATCATATAGATAAAAAAGATACTGAAAAAAGGGAAAAGTTAACTATGACGACGATTATGGACATGAACGAATTATCGGCTGTTTCGAAGCTAATACCTATATTTACGGGAAAGAAAGAGGAATTGCATAGTTTTGTAACAAATCTCGAATTGGTGTATGAAACTGTGACACAGGAAAAGCGAAATTTTTTCTTTAATTTCATATTTAAATCGCGACTTGAACAGAGAGTACAGAACCGAGTGAATCAGGAAAGCATTCCGACAAGCGTTAATGAGTTGGTGTTGGCTCTGAAAAGGGCCTATAAGCCACTAAAATCATCAAAGAGCATACTACAAAGATTAACACAAACTGTTCAAAAAGGGGATAATGTAAGAGGTTTTGCCGATAAAATAGAATCACTGGTCAACGAGTTGAATGAGGTTCAGATAAACGAAATTGGCGAAGCAGATAGGTCTGCAATAGTACGAACGAATAATGCATTGGCATTTAATGTATTTAAAAGTGGGTTGAGAGATCAACAAACAATCTCAACAATTGATGCAAGTAGAGTTACTACTTTTGCTGAAGCGTTGAAGATAGCTGAAGAGGCTATGGCGCGTGTCAGAGATAGACAAGTGTTATACCAGAATGCAAGCAGTAACAATGGCAACCGCCAATGATTGATGAAAAAGCAAAGAAAACGCTGGTGATAACAAGAAACATGAAAAAGAATATGATACAAAACAGCGCAGAAAATGATAACAAAATAATACAAAATAAAAATGAGGAAACAGATGGAACATCACCAACTGGGACTGATCACCTCAACATATGGGAATGTACATCGATTAATGACATAAAGCATGCAAGAAAACTTAAATTTATAATTGGAAATAAGTCGACTAATAAAAATGATAAAATTAATGAAGATAAAGATATTAATATGCGCATAGGATATAGTGACAATTCATGCTACTCAGGTACATCGAAGAAACTAGAATCCAATAAGAAGCTGTACAGGGAAGAAAATGGAAATGATATGATTCAAATTGAGGACGATAATAATCTAAATGAAACGCGCGTAAGATGTAGTGAAAATCCATGTTATTTAGATAAAGTGTTGGAGAAGCTACCATCTATTTTGAGAACAACAGAGTATAGAAAATTCGCACTGGAAAGAAGTAACGAAATATTTAAGAAAATAACCCTTGGGAAAATTAAGAAAATAATGAATAAAAATGAGAATAATGACGTCAAGATATTAATATATAAAAATCCTCAAAATATAAAGAATGATAAAGAAAAGTTGAATCTAATAAAAATGTATCATAATACACCATGCGGAGGGCATTTTGGAGTGAGAAAAACAGTACTTAGACTAAAACAAAAGTATATATGGAAGAATATGTCGAAGATGATAAAAGATTATGTAAAAACGAGTGATTTGTGTCAGAAGAACAAACAAATCAAACACACAAAGGAACCATTATGTGTGACAGACACACCGGATCAGAGTTTCAACACACTTGTAATTGACACAGTAGGTCCTTTAAGACCATCACAACATTGCAGGTATATACTCACCGTACAATGTGAACTGACAAAATACATAATAGCTTGTCCTATGGAGACAAAAGAGGCCACGAATGTAGCCAAGGCACTAATTGAGAATGTAATACTAAAATATGGAATGTTCAAAACAATTAAATCTGATAGAGGAACAGAGTTTACAAATCAGTTGATAAAGGAAATATGTGAATTTTTGAAGATTGAACAAAGATTCTCAACACCATACCATCATGAGACGCTGGGAACTGTGGAACGAAATCACAGGGTTCTAAATGAATATTTTCTTTCGTTCGTGATTGATGATTATTGGTACTCATGGGTTCCATATTATGCATTCGCTTATAATACTACACCTCATGTCGATACAGGATATTCACCTTTTGAGTTGATTTATGGCAAATTGCCAAGTTTGCCAGGTGATCTTGTAGAAAAATGCAACGAAAAAACATACGATTTCGACAATTACACGAATGAGATAAAAACAAGATTAAAATATTCATTAGAAAATGCCAGAAAAATGATAGAAAAGATAAAATTGAAAAGAGTACAAGACTCACATAAGTGTAAGAATAGTATAGACATAAAATTAGGAGATTTAGTTTTGCTAAAAATAGAAAATAGGAAGAAAAATGAATCACCATACCAGGGTCCATATGAAGTCATTGGTATTGAAAATGTAAATGTAGAAATAAAAATAAATAACAAAACAAAAATAGTACATAAGAATTTATTGAAAAAATACAATAAGAACAAATGAATGGAAATATTAGAATATTTGAAAATAAACAAATTTTGAAAATTGGAAATTATAAACTTTGTATAAGAAAATTACAATTATTATATTTAGATAATAAGATTTTTTTTTTTGATAAAAAAATAATAACTTTAAGACATTTAATTATATTTCACACTATGCACCGATTATATTGTTAAAAAATCATCCAAATTTATAAATAAAATTGTATTATTTTCTTGAACGGTGAGGGTGTAGTATACTCGTGAACAGAGGGTCAACTGTAAACCCAAATCAATGATTCACAAGTATACAAATAAATATGTACATTCATGGTGACGATTGATCTGGGTTTACAATGTATGTGTTCGTATGTTTGCATGTCAAAAGAATGTAGAACGCAAACGAGTATATTGTAAACAAAAGTTTAATGACATATTTTAAGTATCACCTATTTGTGTAACATTACACCAAATTGGGAATGATCGATGTACATTTTTTATTTTAGTGACGATTTGACGAACTGACCTTTTGACGAAAGAGAACGTACTCAATGAGTGTACGTACATGAATGTGCATGAGTAATTTTAAGATTGAGTAAATTTTATTCAAACCTAGTATTAGTAAATTAATATTTAAGTTTTTACAATTTTAAAATAAAGTCAGTCTTAATTGAAAATTAAACAAGAACAAGTCGTTTCAATAACCAAACCAATTCTCACCATAGTGTAATATTGAAACTAAGCAAAAACCTGCGGTTATTAATTAGAGTAATTTAAGTTTAAACTTTACTCTGTAATTTAACGTGAAACAACAAAGACGTTGTGTGTTCTAACAAAACACACAACAATAATTTTTTTAAAAAGGAAACACAAAATTTTCTTAATTTATGTAGTCCTGTGCATCTGAGAAATATAAAAATAATAAGGTAAATTACATATGAACAATCACCTATACTGGTCGCTGAAAATTTGTAAATAGTTGTTTACAATGTTCATTACGAATATTTTTTGCATAATAGTCTTGCATGGTCTCTCCCATATAGAGAGTAATCGATGTCCTTTTGATGGGTGCAAAAACAAATGTAAAAATTTCTAGTACTCACTAATTCCGATGCTGTTGAAGAAACTCAAAGTCTTTTTGGCGTATATTGAAAGAATTTGACAACGTTGCGTTTTCAATTTGAACACGTTAGTTTTCATGTTTTAAACATATGGTATCGATTCATACACGTTCGTTTACAATTTGAAATCAGGCGTTGCGAAGAAAATTGACAACGTAGGGGTGCAATATTGACCACAACCGCTGTCGTTTTTGCACCGCCACTTTTCCGTCAGTGTAGGACTAATCAAATCGGTGAAGCGCTTTACATTGGTTTTTCCCACCATTCAGAGCTTCCAGCTCAAATTTTTTCAGATTAAATTTTCACGCAGAATTAAGCTGTGTGCCAAATTTAAGCTCTTGACGAAGGCTAAAAGAAAAATCCAATAAATTTTATATTCTTCCCAAATATTGGTCATGAAAATATCTTTGGCATAGAATAAGTTAAGTTACTTCTCTTTACATTATTTAATTTGTAAATTTTTGTACTTAAATTAATACATATGTAATTATTTTAATCATAGTCTGTAAGGAAATCATGTTCCATTGACTGAAATAAATGAAATGAAATGAAATGAAAATGAATTATACCATCAGCAGCTCTCTCACAATTTAGTTTCTAAAAAACTAATTTATAAGTTATTCAATATCCAAAATCATAAAATATGGTAGATTTCTTATGATCCACTGAAGTCTTCAAAATAAATATTTCCCAAATAAATTCAATAACCTCTATTAATCTTGAAGAACCTTTCTCTTCAAAGACTTGCGTCCATGAAGATTATTTTCAGTCAGATGCCTTCTTATGGTACTTTCCGGCATTTTTATGTCAAGTCCGACTCCATGCATGACCTAATTTGAGCTGATAGGTCAATTTTACTCATGCTGGCCATAAGCCTATCTTCCGCTTGTGTCGGTTTGCATTCTCTATGCAAATTATCAACAGTCTTACATTTCTGGTAATGTTTATTAGCGTTGAAGATCTTTCCCCGCGATAATGATAATATTTTCACTAATTCAGCAATTGAAACAACATTTTGGAAGCAATTCCATAATTTAGCAACATCACAGGGAATTATAGCAAAAGGTGCTAAAACCTTTTAGAAGACCAATAAAACCCTTTTGGTTACCATAAAAAGAATTACCTTCTATAATTAAAATGACTAATATTTGCCATCTTAGCTTCGGCAATGTTTTTACAAAACTTAACATTTAAGTGCTAAATTTTTTTTATATTTTCAAAAAATCATAACAGTATTTCATATTTGGGAAAATTTCTATCAATCAACGAATAACGTACCGTTATTTTTGCACTCAGAAAAATATATGGAATGAATAGCTTAATTGCATGTCCACAAGTATATGTAAAACGTTTTAAACTATATTATTTGTTTGGTTTTTTACGAAATTTTAAGTTTTTCATATGAGAAATCAAATTCTCGAAAAAGGTATTTTTATTAGTTTATTGACACACCAAACAATTTGGTTAACTTTCGAAAAACAAGTACTAAATTGCAAGGCAGATTGTTAGGTGACTAAGTTGTCCGTTAATGAATTAGGAATATACGCTTTTAAGATAGAGTATTTTTTAAGGTAAGGTACTTATTAGAAAAGGTATTCATTAAGAAAAGTTACTTTTTTAAGAAAACGTACTTCTTTAAGAAAAGTATTGTTTTAAGAAAATTATTTTTTGAAAAGAGCAACTACTTTCAGAATAGATACTTTCATAAAAAGTAATTTTTCACGAAATGGTACTTTTTAAAGAAAAATCCCTTTTTAAGTAAAGTTTCTTTATAAAAAACAATTTTATAGAAAATTACTTTTTTTTAATACTAAAGGCTATTGTTTTTAAAAGGCTCTTTTCTTAAATACTAAAAGCTATTATTTCTAAAAGGTACTTTTCTTAAATACTTTTCTAAAAGGTACTTTTTTAGAAGATACTTTTTTTAGATGATACTCTTTCTAAAAAGCACTTTTCAAAATGTAAATTTTTACAAATTTTCTTTCTATAAAATATACTTTTTGTAAAATATACTTTCCTAAATGGCTCTTTTTTAATATATATTTTAAAAGATACTTTTTTAAGAGGTAATTTTTGTAAAACGTACTTTTTTAAAAGATACTTTGTTGAGTGGTACTTTTTTAAAATGCACTTAAAAATTTACTTTTTTAAGAGGTAAATTTGTAAAAAGTATTTTTTTTTTAAATACTTCTTTAAAATCCACTTGTTTTAAAAGGTACTTTTTAAAAATATATTATTTTAGTAGTTTAAATTTTGAAAATATTGTGAGTTAATAAACGAAAAATTATACTGGGTTTGTGTAAAAAATTAAGTCTATAGGTCAAATCACTTAAACCTATTAAAAACCAAAATATTGCACAGATTACTCTCAAATTTGGTTTGTCTACATTTTTGCGAAAAAAAAGTGACCTTACCAAACATGGTAAGAATGGTCCATTTTTCGACCAAGGACGCATATAAATATAGCATCCGATATGAAAATTTTCAGATATGCAGGCAAGAAAAATATAAAAAATTCCTCGGAGATTTGCTTTATGTCTATTTTCTATACCCAATTAGTTATACCTAAAACATATTCTCTAAATGCATGGTTTATATAGGTATATGCTAGAAAGCAATAACTTACTCGTAATGTCGACGGTTATATACACAATACATTGCTTTACTACATTTCTTATTTGATTTATATGGTCGATACCTTGTAGCCTCACATTTATTAAAAGAAAAACCAAGCAATCAAAGCAATATGTTATCTCCTTCAAAAGTCAAATATTTTTACCCACCTTCTTGTAAAATAGCTCCCGTACAAATTAGAAGATGCCTAAAAATCGTTTATTAGTGAGCCTTTTAACAGATGTTTAACATATTTCTTTCCTTTTTCAATTTAAAAATCAATTAAAATTTATTTTTTCTAAAGCTCTTAGAACGTTATTTTCTTTAATTTTAATATTTAGTTTTAAATATATTTGTGGTTGCCCCATCAATGTAATCCACATTCATTTAACCTTTTTTTTTGTTAATTTTTCTTTTCCAAATAACTAAACAAGTCAAATTTTAACATGCTGCTAAATCATCAGAAAACTAAAAGCAAAAAAATGCAATAACATTTTACCACAACATCTACAATATGATGCTGCGGCAACACAACAATATCCACCATATATAGTTATATTAAAAGAACATTAAGAAAAACAACCATACATAAAAACATATATGTGGTATTTAGAACACAAAGCAGGCAAGCACTAGGAATATCCTCATCAACGTAAACTAACACGTGCTAACCATGAACGCATTTCCGGCAGACATTGTTTTTAAATATTACACACGCCAACACAATGGCAGCAGAAGCATCAGTATGTTATGAGGGTTGAGTAAGGGTGTGTAATGGTGTATTTAACCAAAAACTCATATCCGCTCATACTCTTACACACACATTTTTAGAATAGCATGTGTAAAATATAGTTTATGTTAGTTTTCGATTTTAGTTTTAGTTGATATTTGTTAATATTCAAAAAATCATTTATCAGGATTGTGGTATGGTTTGGTTGTTTTTGTTGTGTTCGATTATCATTTTTCTGTTGCCAGTAATATACTGTTGTCATACATTACAGTTATAGAGAAATTTAAGTTACGTGCCTGCAACACTATTTCCTAAAGTTTTTGCAAGATTGTTGTTGGTGTAGCAGTAAAAGAACTCGTACAAATACACAGGTCATTGGTTCTGGTTTATTTCCGTTAACTCATTCGATACCATTAGAGAAATGTTCTATCTTCTGTTTGGGGATATTTTAGCCATTTAAAAGGAGATGAAAATGTAAAGTTAAGTGCACCTTTGTGACCTTTAACAAAAAGATCTCTTGGGTCCTGTCAAACTAAGCTACAATTTGGAAATACAATATCAAGGCTATACCACTGTGTGGTCAGGGTATAATGAAATGTGCTGATGTGTGTAACCACGAAAATATTTGACCTAGACCCATCTTTTGTTATACCGATCGACTCAAAATCATTTTCTGAGTCGATATAGCGATGTGCGTACGTCCATCTGTCCGTCTGTCCATCCGTCTGTGTGTCCACGTAAACCGTGTAATTAAACTGCAGTTCGCAAATATGAATATATTTTCACAAAATTTGATACGTAAGCTTTTATCGACCATCTGACGAACGCCGTTAAAATTGGTGAAAATCAGGGCATGTTCAGAATGCAAAAATAATCCCTGTACGACAATTATTAGCCATAGCCCCCATATGAAGCTGATTCCCGACCTCCACTTAAATCTGTAAAAAAAACTAAAATATTGCAAAGATTTTTCTCAAACTTGGATTGTATATCTAAATATACAATAAAAAGTAAGAAAATTATAGTCGGTCTAGACCGACTATACGATACCCTATACCATGATTTAGAGACCCTATCTTTCGGTGCAACTAATTCGATATAGAAAATAAGCATAAACCAAATTTGAGTCGCCTTGTTATTAATTTTGTTGGCTGTAAATATGAAAAAGTTCATATCGGATACTATATTTATATGGGGACTAGGTCGAAAAATGAACCCATCCTAACCATATTTGGCAAAGTCCCTTATAGCAGCACAAGTCATTATACCCAAACCACATAGTGGTATAGGGTATAAAAACGTTGGTGCATTTGTTTGTAACGAATGATCTCCGGAACCATAAGAGCTGTCGAGCTATGATTCGCACCATAGGTTCGGTTCGAGCTCTTTTGTGTTCTTTTTTTATTTTTAATCCTCTAGCTGACGTTGGGGTCAAGTTATAAACAAAATTCTTATTTCCAGCGCGATTTGACTGCAATTCAGAATGTATGTATGTTTCGTCATAAGAAATTTTTGTATGTATAAATGGACCCGATAGGTGGCGCTGGGGTAAATATTCTTATTTATGGTGCGATTTTACTGAAAATAAGAATATACATATATGTATGTTAGATCATGCGAAAATTTTTTTTGTTGGACCCGGTAGATGGCGCTGGCGTTCAAACAATAATTAGTTGTCAAATTTATTTAAATTTTATAAGCTACAAAATTCACAAAAGTTTTTATATATAAACATTCTAACCAAAAAGTAAGGAAAAATTGCATTGGCTATTGCTTCGTCCGGAATAGCCGCAACATTATTGCATGGTGGTCGTACAGCTCACTCAGCACTCAAATCACCGTTAAACATACAAACGAATGTAATATCAAAAAATATTCCGATATGGCAAAAGTTTTGCAAAAATGCAGTATTATTATTTGGGATGAATGTACAATGGCTCACAAACATTCCTTCGAACCATTACATAGAACTTTAAAAGATTTGAATGGCAATGAAAAACTTTTTGGTGGAGCTCTCTGGAGATTTTCATCAAACATTGCCAGTCATACCAAAATCAAACTATGCTGACGAAATAAATACCTATTGAAAATCATCAATATTATGGAGTAGCGTTCAAACTATAAAATTAACAACAAACATGCGAGTACGATTTAAAATGATCCAACGGCTGACCAATTTTCAAAACAACTACTTGATCTTGGTAATGGTAAAATCAGTATTAACCTAACCAGTCAAACTATTAAAATATTCACAAGATTTTTGTCAATTTATATCGTCATCCGATGAACTAGTTGAAAATGTATTCTCCGGCATTCAAAATCAATATCGTAGCCATGATTGGTTAAGTAAAAGAGCTATTTTAGCCGCAAAAAATGTCGATAATATTAATATTGTTATTCAGGACATGATTGATTCCGAAACGATTTCTTTCAAATCTATGTATAGTGTTGTTGAAGAAAATGAAGCAGTCAATTCTCCAACAGAATTTTTTAATTCACTTGATGTGCCCGGTCTACCGCCACATTTATTAAGATTAAAAGTTGGTTCTACAATAATTTTGCTACGTAACCTCAACGCTCCGAGACTATGTAATGGAACCAGGTTAATTGTTGAGAGAATAATGCCCAATGTTATTGAGACCACAATTCTCAAAAAAAATTTTAAGGAGAACATGTTTTGCTGCCAAGAATTCCTATGATTCCTACCGACACACCGATAATATTCAAAAGATTGCAATTTCCGATCAGATTGGGCTTCGCCATGACCATTAATAAATCTCAAGGACAAACGTTGCAAATATGTGGTTTGGACCTCAAAAACAGTTGTTTTTCCCACGAGCAACTGTATGTGGCATGTTCCCGTGTCGGAAAGCCAGCAAATTTTTTCATTTACTGCAGAATAATGAAGCTAAAAATATTGTTCATTCTTTTTAGAATTACAATAATAGAAATACATTGGTCATTCTTATAAGTATGTTACAATAAATATTTATTTTCACTTTCATAAAAAAAAAAAACAGTTTTCAATTAATATTAAAAAATGCAAAAACGTTTATTTATATAGGTATATACAGATTCTAACTAAAATAAAAAATTCATCGAGGGCAAAACAACGTTTGCCGGGTCTAGCTAGTGTTTTTATAAAAATTTAGTTACTTTACAAAATAGGGTCAGCTTAAGTCCATTTTTCGACCAAGTCCCCCTATAAATATAATATCCGATAAGAACTTTTTCACATTCAAAGGCAAAAAAATTAATAACAATACCACTCAAATTTCGTTTATGCTTGTTTTCTATATCTAATTAGTTGTACCAGAGAGATAGGGTCTCTAACATATTTTTGGCTTTAAATATGTTGTTATGATAGAATTAAATATTGTAATCACCAATAATTGGGGTTGATTCATGTTATTCAGGTTTTAATTTAGTTGCCTAAATTGAATTTGTTTAATAAATTCTATAAAGACTTTGGTTTGTAAGCAGAACTTATTTTATTATTGCAGGTACATTCGTTTTATATGAATTATGCTAATATGGGACTTATAATAACACTGGTCTACAAATTTAAAAAAAAAAACAAGTAAGAAAATTATAGTCGGTCTAGACCAACTATATGATACCCTATACCATGCGTTTAGATCCAACTAATTAGATATAGAAAATAAGCATAAATCAAATTTGAGTGGCATTGTTATTAATTTCTTCGGCTTCAGATATGAAAAAGTTCATATCAGGTGTCATATATATATGGGGACTAGGCCCAAAAATGGACCGATCCTGACCATGTTTAGTAAAGTCTCCTATATTTTGCAAAAATATATACAAACAAAATTTGAAAAGAATCAGTGCAATATTTCTGTTTTTTGATAGATTTAAGTGAAGATCGGGAAGCAGCTCTATATGGGGCCTATAACTAAGAGTTGTCCAATAGGCATCATTTTTGGACTACTAATTAACGGATGTAATATATACATACAAACCCAATTTGACTAAGATTTGTATGATAGTTTGGATTTTATGGCAATATATGTTGATTTCATAGGGGTCATTTGTATGGGGGCTAGGTCTGAACATGGACCCATTCTCACCAATTTCAATAGCGTCCATCCCATGGCCGATAAAAGATCAAATACCAATTTCGTCAAAATACATTCATATTTGCGACCTGAAGTTTGATTACAAGCTTTACATGGACACACAGACGGAGGGAGGGACGGACGGACGGACGGACATCGTTAAATCGAATCAGATAGTGATTCTGATTCGATCGGTATAATTAAAGATGGGTCTATGTCAAATATTTTTGGTTGTTACAAACAGAAGCACAAAGTCATTATACCCAAACCACATAGTGGTATGGGGTATAATGACTGCAGAAGCATATTTTTTAACTAATCTGGGTGCACTGAATTCGAACCTGACATAAAAATTGGGCTATCATACCTTGTTCAGTCACTGTAAGAATATCAATACTGACACTACAATTTCACAATTATTAATTTGACAGAAACCCACATTCATTCTAAGTTTTCATAATAATAGTGTTCAAGCATGTCAGGGAGATCGTGTGTTACTGATTCAAGCTATTTTTGCTTTGTGTGTGGTGAATATTTGGTTGGAAAAAAAAGGATATGCAATATCAGAATCATTAAAACATGCATATTTACATTATTTTGGTTTTGGTGTCAGAAACTTGGAAAAACCGTGGACACCGAAAATGTTTTGCAATAGTTGCGGAACTGTTTTATACAAGTGGTCAAATGCCAAGAAGAGCATATTTCAATATTTCCAATCCAGTACTTTGGAGTGGGTCAAGTAACCACCAAAGCGATTGTTATTTCTGTTTAACAGAAGTTGCTGGATTCAATATGAGCAAGTAAGGAAATTATATTATACCCTATACCATGCGTTTAGAGACCCTATCTCTTAGGCCAAACTAAGTGGACATAGAAAATAAGATAAACCAAATTTGAGTGGAATTTTTATTAATTTCATATCGGATGCTATATCTATATGGGCACTAGGCCTAAAATTGGACCGCTCCTGATCATGTTTGGTAAGGTCTCTCGTATTTTGCAAAAATATATACAAACAAAATTTGGAAGGAATCAGTGCAATATTTTTTGTTTTTGATAGATTTAAGTGCAGATCGGGAAGCAGCTCTACAGCTCTACATTAACCATAGGGTTAATTTTTGGACTACTCATTAATGGATGTAATAAACGTATACAAACCCAATTTGAGTAAGATCTATATGATAATTTGGATCTTATGGCAATTTATGTCGATTTCATAGGGATCATTTGTATGGGGGCTAGGTCTGAACATGGACCGATTTCAACAGCGTTCATCCTATGGCAGTTAAAAGCTTATGTACCAAATTTCATCAAAATATACTCATATTAGCGACCTGCAGTTTGATTACAATGTTTACATGGACACTCAGACGGACGGACGGACGGACACACGGACGGACATCGTTAAATCGAATCTGATGGTGATTCTGTGGCGATCGGTATAATAAAAGATGGGTCTAGGTCAAATATTGTTGGTAGTTACAAACAGCAGCACAAAGTTATACCCAAACCATATAGTGGTATAGGGTATAAAAATCGAAAAAATATTACTTACGCGAATGTCCCATCGGTTTCCAAACCACTTCAACGTCCACAAATGATCCATTACCAGTCATTCCCAGTGCTACGTGCAGTGAGTCCGAAACATCTTTCACCAGCAGTGGTAGTTTGTATGAGGCTGATGATGAACGCCATTTAGTGTCTCAAGCTGAGCTGAATGATCTAATTCGGAACTTACATTTAACGAAGCAAGACGCAGAATTACTAGCTTCACGCATGCAGCAGTGGAAAAGTCTTGCAGTTGGGACAAAAGTAACAATCTATAGAGATGGAAGCTCGGAATTGGCTACATATTTTGAAAAGAAACACTCTCTTCAATACTGTACTGATGTTGATGGTTTATTTCAAAAAATAAACCAGCCATATGACAAAACTGAATGGAGATTATTTATTGATGGCTCCAAGTACAGTATAAAGGCTATTCTTTTGCATAATGGGAAAGAAAAACCATCCATACCATTTGCTCATGCTATTAATACAAAGGAAAAGTATGAATCAATGACTGAAATTTTGACATTACTCAAATACAACGATCATAAATGGAAGATCTGTGGAGACCTTAAAGTGTGTGATTTAAATTTCTTTTAGAGCATCGTAAGTAATTGTAAATTAATCTGTTTTAGGTCATTAGTTTGTTGACTGGTTTGAAACGAGGTTTCACAAAATATTGTTGTTTTCTTTGTCTATGGGAGAATCGCGCTACATGTCATCATTACGTCAGAACAGAGTGGTCAAAAAGAGCTGAGTATTCATCAGGAAAATAAAATATTTCTAATAAACCATTAATTGATCCAAATGACGTTCTTCTTCCGCCACTGCACATAAAATTAGTCCTTTTTAAGAACTTTGTCAAGGCTCTGGACAAAGATGGTGCAGCATTTAAATATTTGTTAGCGGGTTTTCCTAAAATTTCATATGCTAAAATCAAAGAAGGCATATTTGTTGGCCCTCAGATCAGGAAGCTATTAAATGGTGACAATTTTTCACAATGTTTATAGGAAAAGAATATGCAGCCTGGAAATCTTTCAAGAGCATCGTGGACAGTTTTCTTGGAAACAATTAGAATGAAACCTACAGACAAATTAGGTGCACGAATGTAACTCAAAATGCATTTTGTTCATTCCCATTTAGATTTTTTTCCACAAAACCTAGTGGCGGGGAGCGACGAACAAGGGGAGTGTTCTCACCAAGATTTAATGAAAATTGAAAGAAATCATCAAGGATTTTGGGACAGAATCATGTTGGGAGACTATTGCTCTAAAACCGAGCCAACAAAATGATTTTTAAATAAACTAATGATTTTTTATGTAAAAAACGAATAAAACATTTTTTTGGATCTCGAAAACCTGACGTGATAGAAAAAAAACAATTACAAATTCGAATTCAGTCCACCAAATTACCCTAGGAAAGATATTTGGTTACACCTGTCCAAAACCTTGTTGGCTAGTATAATACAAATATTGCATTTTGAAATATATAAGAACTGTAATAAAAATTATTATGACTTTATTAAACGTTTTTAGTGGTATCCGATTTCCAACTAATCTTTTTCTGTATGTAAATCGGAGAGTGACACCAAGTATCAAAATAAGTAATTTAAGTACTTACCCATGTTTTGAGTTATCTATGAGCATGTGTTAGTTGTATTACACTAATCGAAATCCATGGACGTAATACAATGCCGATATTAAATTAATTTATGTAGATGTTGTGTGACTCAAGGATAAAATCGTTGAGTTCACGATGAATATTGGAAAATTTTTTATATATTTTGTTGTTGTAAACTTTTAAATCTTGAAAATTTAAAACAATATGTAAAGAAAATTTAAAATTTTTTTAACAATAAATTTGAAATTTATTAAGTCAAATAAGTAAGTAATTAATTTTTTTAAAAGACAAAAACAAAAAATGTCTACTATTTTTAATACTTGGTTACACACCAAGCACTCCGCTTCATTTAGCGCATTTAAACAAAAGAAAACACTACTTCCCCATTCTTCATGTCGCATGATTTTATTAAAAATCTATTTATAAAATATAAGCTTTAATAAAACAGAAAAATTATGCATTGCTGAAAATTTTCCCTGTGTACCTGTTAAAAAACAATGTAAGAATTTCAAAGGCAATGCTACGTAGTCTTGATTTTTAGACTAAATGAAATTGTTGTCTACTTTTACTGTTTGGTGCATATTTTTATTTTCGTTCGGCTGTAAACATATAAGAATTCGACTCCGTGCATGAAACAACCAAAATACTTTCTTACGCACATTAGCGATGCTACAGTTATGGATATACTTCACACCTATACCAAACATGTCTCTACACAACCAACTTAAATAACTTAAATAAAATGCTTGTATAAATATTATAGATTATATCTATATATCTAAAAGGCAAGGCGATTTCTTGTGACCGATGTAAGTTTCACAGTTTTACCTCGAATTTGATAAAAAAATTTATCATTTGAAAGGTATTTCTTTTTAACTGTTACCCAGATTTACAGATTTTCATCGTCTGGAATATTTTATTGGAGTTATGATCGTTGAAAGTTGCTACTTACACGTACATAAAATTATTCAATGCTATGTGTGTGTTTATTAAATTTGTTAATGTGTTTGTGTTAATGTGTTGAGTTTGTTTTCTTCATATAAAATGAGTTGAATTGTGAAGCATAACTTTAGGGTCGTTATTAAATGAAAAAATAAAATTTCCTAGAATTTGCACTCGAATTTCAAGTGCTGGAATCTGCTAGTATAAATAAGGTATGAGTATTAAGTATGCATAAGTATGGAAATTTAGCTAAAGTACATTATATACTTATATGACATGCGTGTATGAATACAGCAGATTTTATGGATGTCTAGCTCAGAAGTTTTATCCGTAAACGCATTTAATTTTTTATGATTTTAATAGAAAATTCGGTTAGCCTTAAAAAACATTGCCTTTTG
>CAVMKG010000232.1:0-21002 GCA_963682025.1 Cordilura impudica | reverse complement strand
TATAATTATAATATAATATAATATAATATAATATAATATAATATAATATAATATAATATAATATAATATAATATAATATAATATAATATAATATAATATAATATAATATAATATAATATAATATAATATAATATAATATAATATAATATAATATAATATAATATAATATAATATAATATAATATAATATAATATAATATAATATAATATAATATAATATAATATAATATAATATAATATAATATAATATAATATAATATAATATAATATAATATAATATAATATAATATAATATAATATAATATATATAATATAATATAATATAATATAATATAATATAATATAATATAATATAATATAATATAATATAATATAATATAATATAATATAATATAATATAATATAATATAATATAATATAATATAATATAATATAATATAATATAATATAATATAATATAATATAATATAATATAATATAATATAATATAATATAATATAATATAATATAATATAATATAATATAATATAATATAATATAATATAATATAATATAATATAATATAATATAATATAATATAATATAATATAATATAATATAATATAATATAATATAATATAATATAATATAATATAATATAATATAATATAATATAATATAATATAATATAATATAATATAATATAATATAATATAATATAATATAATATAATATAATATAATATAATATAATATAATATAATATAATATAATATAATATAATATAATATAATATAATATAATATAATATAATATAATATAATATAATATAATATAATATAATATAATATAATATAATATAATATAATATAATATAATATAATATAATATAATATAATATAATATAATATAATATAATATAATATAATATAATATAATATAATATAATATAATATAATATAATATAATATAATATAATATAATATAATATAATATAATATAATATAATATAATATAATATAATATAATATAATATAATATAATATAATATAATATAATATAATATAATATAATATAATATAATATAATATAATATAATATAATATAATATAATATAATATAATATAATATAATATAATATAATATAATATAATATAATATAATATAATATAATATAATATAATATAATATAATATAATATAATATAATATAATATAATATATGTTTGCGTGAGCGCTAACGAGGTCCTACTGTATCTCAATGAGGTCAAATTTGCATGGATGGTCACATACAGAGTGCGCTGTTATTATTTAAGCTTTTCATTTTCTTTGACATTTTCTTGTATATTTGTTGTAAAGCTTTAGTTTTCCAACCGCGTACTTGTAATCGTTTTTCCTTATTCGTGGTCGAACTTTGGAAGGACGAAGATCGTTTTTTTTTCCTTTACTTGTGATTTTTCAAGTGTAAATTTTATATACCCCGCCATCTTTGTGAAAAATAAAGATAAGTACTTTAAATTTATTGTACGCTATTGTTGGAAAAAACCTTAAAAACTTGGTGTTTATTTTGTTAATCTTTTGGTGCTTTAGCTTGATTTCTTGGATTCCACAACCTTAGGACCTTGAAAGGATTTTTTTATTGGTCCTTCGAACCGGATTTTAGTGAGTGGAACATCAAGCTATTTAAATATACATAAAGGAATTTAAGGTAAAGTGCCTTTTAATTTTTTCATAACATCTCAAATAATTTCCAATTAGATTTTTAAAGAAAGCACTTTAAAATTTATTGGATAATTAAGAGGTCAAAAAAGTAGTTAAAATATACTACTTAATATAAACGAAAGTAGTAATTAATATAAGCCACTCTATCTTTGCTCTTATTAATACCGTATTGTGTACATACGACCATCTGTCAAGTGAATTCGCCGCTTGATTTTGTTTTTCTTAGTTCAATTTAATTTTAATGCTGTGTTTTTTTAAATAAAATTTTGTGTTTGTGCGAACGATTAAAAAAAAAAAATATATATATATATACGAAAACAAGAACGTACGTTCCGTGTTAAAGAGGAAAAAAACAAACATACACTGTGTGAATTCTGCCAACAACCAACACAAGAGAATTTTTTGCAGTGACCAACGAATGTGTGCGTTTTTCTGGTTACAGCAGGTGGCAATATAACTAGGTACGTGGTGATATGTATGATAGTATATGATTTGTTAATAAATGAAAATTTTATTTGCTTATCGTCTGTGCATTGAGCTTGTGTTTTGAAAGGATTATTTTAAAATTTAAAATAAATAGTGCAGAGCTGTAAAGGTGTGGTTTCATATTTTTGAATAGTAAATTTTTTAATTATTAAAATTTTTTAGTTCAGTGTTCTTGCAACGGAATTAAACAGTAATTGGTAATTCAGAGCATCAACGTAATTATTTCAATTTAGTATTTGTGTTTAATCTTTCTAATAAATTACCATCAATTCCAATTCTTTAAACGACTTTTTTCGTTCGATAAACTAAACTTTGTGCGTTTACAGCTCAGGCACTTAAAGGTATTAAATCTTCCAGATATATTTTTTTTTTTTTTCCCCCAAAGTCAATTTGAAAGTAAATACTGTAAAATAAATTCGATTATTTTTATCGGATGATTTGTTTTTCTCTTTTAAACTTAATGAAGTTAAAGTGATTGAGATATTTTTTTGTTGTTGGGAAAATATTTTGAGAATCAGTTTTTATTTCATCGTGATTTAAGTCTATTTTCGGTCAACTTTATTAGCGAAAAGGTTTTTATAATTAAAAAATACAGTTTTATAAAATTTGCTGTATTTCATAGATTTCAGTTTTTCGCATTATTTTTAAACTTTTTAAATCAATTTTTCGTTGAAAGGATGGCAAAGTCCGATAAATTAACTAAATTTGAAAAAATGGCTACTCTGTTTCTCGAATTTGAGAGTGAGTATAACGATATGCCACAGCAGAGCCACACGTCGTTTACTATCGACCTTCAGAAAGAAGAATTCAAAACTCTTTGGGAGAAAGTAAGACTCTCTTATGAAGATTTTGTTACCGCTGATAATACAAAAGACTCTGGGGAAGATAGTGATTCAGCGAGACAATTATTTAAAGAATGTAGATTAGCCTACATATCGTGCGCTGCGCAAATGGGTGAGCTCTCGCAAAGTTTTGTAACTAGGCCAATACTCTCCTCTACTCATGGTGGGACAAATTCAGCAGGGGCTTCAACTTATGTCGAAAGTCAGATGCCTAGCCATCATATGAAGCTTTCGCCTTGTACTACTGAGGTATTCCATGGTGATTACCAGTCGTGGCCTTCATTTCGTGACATGTTCACGGCGGTTTATATAAACGGTACCGCCTTAACTTCAGTTGAAAAGTTATTTTACCTTCGCCAAAATACGCGAGATGAAGCTTTGGAGATTGTAAAGAAATCTCCCCTCACTAATCAGGGCTTTGAATGTGCTTGGGCCAATTTAAAGGATAGGTATGAAAATAAACGCATATTAGTCAATAGCCAACTCAGGGTCTTATTTAACCTTGTAGCTGTCAAATCAGAGTCTGCGGACGGAATAAAACGGTTACAACGAGACATTAATAATTGCATTTCGGCATTTAATTTACATGAAATTGATATCTCTAATTGGGATCCAATTCTAGTTTATCTTTGTTCTACCAAATTGCCTGAACTTACGTTGTCTTTGTGGGAACAGACAGTCAGCATAAAAACTGAGATTCCTAAATGGAAAGATTTGGACACTTTCCTGACTTCTCGGTTCCAGTCGTTGGAAACTGTTTCGGATATTCGTTCCGAAGGAACAGAATATTTGGGGAAGTCTGATGTTGGGAATGAATGTCAGTCGGGTAATAATTCACTTTTGAGAAAGAGGGTTAGAACTTATCAGGCGAACGTTGTGGGAACATCGTGCCCATTTTGTGCAGAGGCCCATTTGTTAAGGACTTGTCCGAAATTTTTGAAATTGACTCCGACCGAAAGATTTCTAGTGGTTAAAAGACATCACCTTTGCATAAATTGTTTTAGTGATAGTCATCAATTAAATGCATGTCAAAGTAATTTCTGTTGCCTAACATGTAAGCTTAAGCACCATACGTTACTGCATAGACAAGTGTCTGGATCTTTTCCTTCTAATTATTTTGCCGATGGACCAGGTACAAGTACTGCGACTGCACCGAGTATAAATGTTCAAAACTGTTTTGCTACTTTCTCAAAGCATATACTTTTAGGGACTGCTGTAGTTAGTATCGTGCACCGGGGAGGTGTTTTTAGGGCAAGGGCGCTTATTGATTCGGGATCTCAGGCTACTTTTATTTCGGAGAGATTGCAAAGACAACTTAATTTGCCAGTCAAGAGCATAAATGCCACAATATCTGGTTTAAATAACACTATCGCAGGTACTGTTAAAAAGCAATGATCATTTACTTTGAGGTCTCCCCTTAATAGCCAGTTTAAACTTGATGTGAACGGTTTGGTTTTGTCCAAATTGACGGGAACGTTGCCTAATGAGTCTTCAGTTATTTCTGGCTCAAATTCGTTACGAGATATCGAGTTAGCAGATCCGAACTTTGCAAAGAGTGGTCAAGTGGATATATTACTTGGGGGTGACGTTTATTCTCAAATAATGCTAGATGGGGTTAAACGCAATATTTTAGGCAAATTAATGGCACAAGAGACAATATTTGGTTGGATCTTGTCCGGTCCCTTATCTGAGCACAACAATAAACCTCTTCCTTCGTGTGTGTCCCGTTACGCGAAAGTTGGACGCAACAAAAGACGTTATCGAAAATGTTCGAAAAGAAATATTAAGATTGGTGATTTGGTTGTCATACGTGAAGACAACCTGCCGGCGATTGAGTGGCAAATAGGTCGAGTGCTAAAAGTCCACTTCGATAAAGATGGTCATGTTCGGGTGGTAGAGTTAAAGACGGAGCGTGGCTTAATTACTAGACCAGTTGTGAAGCTAGTAGTTCTTCCAACTTATTAGTTTCTTTTTTTTTCGTTACAATAATTTTTTTATATAGTATCATGGCCCCAACTAAGAAGTCTTCGGAATCCCGCCGTACCCGAGGCCAAATGGTTTGCCGCGTCTGTCTGGATAATCATCCGTTGCGTTTGTGCAATAAGTTTCTACAGGTAGACTACAGTGAAAGAATGCAGTTGGTCTCGATATATAAATACTGTGCGGGGCTGCTTGAGCCATGATCACACCTGGCGTACTTGCGAGAGTACGGGGAAATGCAAACGCTGCGGTGATCTACATCACACGCTCCTCCACAAGCCGGGGATGAGACCAAGCTCTAGTTCTCAAAAGAAGAAGAGCAAGAAGGACAAGAAGATAAAAATAAAGCGTTGCAAACGGGGACAATCTTCGTCTACCCGCCCGAAGAGCCGAGGACGCAATTTGTCCCAAAGCTCACCAGGAGACACTATTTCGTCCGGTGATATGGGATGCGAGAGGCGCGATTTGTCTCGAGCTGTAGTTCCGAGTCAATTGCGGAACTTCAACCAGCGCGCACAGTCTCGAAATGACGGCCGTAGAACCCATGGGGTCGTTTCTTTGCCGGTCTACCACATCAGCCAGACAATAATGTTGAGACCGACAGCGGTAGTCAAGATTGTTTCAAGGGAGCGGTACGTTTCTGAGCGAGCTCTTATTGATGCGAGCTCGGAATGCTCGATTATTGCGGAGGAGCTAGTCAGACGGCTTGGTGCCAGAATGGTTCGAGTTGGAAGCTCAGAAAGGTGTTTGCTTACAATTCGTGGCAACTATGGAAGCAGTGAAAGTGTGGAGACTTATGCCGAAGTGAGGCGAAAGCACCGAGTTGTGACACCTTCTCGGTCTGTCGATGGGAGAATTTTAGACGAGTTTCCGGGTCTACAATTGGCTGATCCGCAGTTTCACGTAGCCGCACCTGTCAACTTAGTTCTTGGTGGCGATGTATACCCGAAAATAATTCGGAATGGCGTAGTTGGCGGCAATTTCGGAAAACCATTGGCCCAATTCTCTATTTTTGGGTATATAATTTCGGGATCATGTCTTTCGTGATGAGCTGAACCTGTAGATGTTTTTTTTTTCTACTTTATTTATTCTTTGGGCGACTGGTAGCTGATTTATGGATTTGTTTTGCTGCTGGCGTTTTAAATACATTTTTTAGTTTTAATTATATAATTTTTAAAATAAATGGATTATAATGGATTTTTTTTTTTTTTTTTATTTGAAGGAATGGAGTTTTCGCTTTTTTCTCTTTTCTTTTTGTTTCCCTAGGCTTGACTTTGTTCGTAAGTTCTTGTTGCAGTACTGCAAGGCGGCCGGAATGTTTGCGTGAGCGCTAAAGAGGTCCTACTGTATCTCAATGAGGTCAAATTTGCATGGATGGTCACATACAGAGTGCGCTGTTATTATTTAAGCTTTTCATTTTCTTTGACATTTTCTTGTATATTTGTTGTAAAGCTTTAGTTTTCCAACCGCGTACTTGTAATCGTTTTTCCTTATTCGTGGTCGAACTTTGGAAGGACGAAGATCGTTTTTTTTTCCTTTACTTGTGATTTTTCAAGTGTAAATTTTATATACCCCGCCATCTTTGTGAAAAATAAAGATAAGTACTTTAAATTTATTGTACGCTATTGTTGGAAAAAACCTTAAAAACTTGGTGTTTATTTTGTTAATCTTTTGGTGCTTTAGCTTGATTTCTTGGATTCCACAACCTTAGGACTTTGAAAGGATTTTTTTAATATAATATAATATAATATAATACAATATAATATAATATAATATAATATAATATATAATATAATATAATATAATATAATATATAATATAATATAATATAATATAATATAATATAATATAATATAATATAATATAATATAATATAATATAATATAATATAATATAATATAATATAATATAATATAATATAATATAATATAATATAATATAATATAATATAATATAATATAATATAATATAATATAATATAATATAATATAATATAATATAATATAATATAATATAATATAATATAATATAATATAATATAATATAATATAATATAATATAATATAATATAATATAATATAATATAATATAATATAATATAATATAATATAATATAATATAATATAATATAATATAATATAATATAATATAATATAATATAATATAATATAATATAATATAATATAATATAATATAATATAATATAATATAATATAATATAATATAATATAATATAATATAATATAATATAATATAATATAATATAATATAATATATATATGAAAAATAAAGATAAGTACTTTAAATTTATTGTACGCTATTGTTGGAAAAAACCTTAAAAACTTGGTGTTTATTTTGTTAATCTTTTGGTGCTTTAGCTTGATTTCTTGGATTCCACAACCTTAGGACCTTGAAAGGATTTTTTTATTGGTCCTTCGAACCGGATTTTAGTGAGTGGAACATCAAGCTATTTAAATATACATAAAGGAATTTAAGGTAAAGTGCCTTTTAATTTTTTCATTACATCTCAAATAATTTCCAATTAGATTTTTAAAGAAAGCACTTTAAAATTTATTGGATAATTAAGAGGTCAAAAAAGTAGTTAAAATATACTACTTAATATAAACGAAAGTAGTAATTAATATAAGCCACTCTATCTTTGCTCTTATTAATACCGTATTGTGTACATACGACCATCTGTCAAGTGAATTCGCCGCTTGATTTTGTTTTTCTTAGTTCAATTTAATTTTAATGCTGTGTTTTTTTAAATAAAATTTTGTGTTTGTGCGAACGATTAAAAAAAAAAAAATATATATATATATACGAAAACAAGAACGTACGTTCCGTGTTAAAGAGGAAAAAAACAAACATACACTGTGTGAATTCTGCCAACAACCAACACAAGAGAATTTTTTGCAGTGACCAACGAATGTGTGCGTTTTTCTGGTTACAGCAGGTGGCAATATAACTAGGTACGTGGTGATATGTATGATAGTATATGATTTGTTAATAAATGAAAATTTTATTTGCTTATCGTCTGTGCATTGAGCTTGTGTTTTGAAAGGATTATTTTAAAATTTAAAATAAATAGTGCAGAGCTGTAAAGGTGTGGTTTCATATTTTTGAATAGTAAATTTTTTAATTATTAAAATTTTTTAGTTCAGTGTTCTTGCAACGGAATTAAACAGTAATTGGTAATTCAGAGCATCAACGTAATTATTTCAATTTAGTATTTGTGTTTAATCTTTCTAATAAATTACCATCAATTCCAATTCTTTAAACGACTTTTTTCGTTCGATAAACTAAACTTTGTGCGTTTACAGCTCAGGCACTTAAAGGTATTAAATCTTCCAGATATATTTTTTTTTTTTTTTTCCCCAAAGTCAATTTGAAAGTAAATACTGTAAAATAAATTCGATTATTTTTATCGGATGATTTGTTTTTCTCTTTTAAACTTAATGAAGTTAAAGTGATTGAGATATTTTTTTGTTGTTGGGAAAATATTTTGAGAATCAGTTTTTATTTCATCGTGATTTAAGTCTATTTTCGGTCAACTTTATTAGCGAAAAGGTTTTTATAATTAAAAAATACAGTTTTATAAAATTTTCTGTATTTCATAGATTTCAGTTTTTCGCATTATTTTTAAACTTTTTAAATCAATTTTTCGTTGAAAGGATGGCAAAGTCCGATAAATTAACTAAATTTGAAAAAATGGCTACTCTGTTTCTCGAATTTGAGAGTGAGTATAACGATATGCCACAGCAGAGCCACACGTCGTTTACTATCGACCTTCAGAAAGAAGAATTCAAAACTCTTTGGGAGAAAGTAAGACTCTCTTATGAAGATTTTGTTACCGCTGATAATACAAAAGACTCTGGGGAAGATAGTGATTCAGCGAGACAATTATTTAAAGAATGTAGATTAGCCTACATATCGTGCGCTGCGCAAATGGGTGAGCTCTCGCAAAGTTTTGTAACTAGGCCAATACTCTCCTCTACTCATGGTGGGACAAATTCAGCAGGGGCTTCAACTTATGTCGAAAGTCAGATGCCTAGCCATCATATGAAGCTTTCGCCTTGTACTACTGAGGTATTCCATGGTGATTACCAGTCGTGGCCTTCATTTCGTGACATGTTCACGGCGGTTTATATAAACGGTACCGCCTTAACTTCAGTTGAAAAGTTATTTTACCTTCGCCAAAATACGCGAGATGAAGCTTTGGAGATTGTAAAGAAATCTCCCCTCACTAATCAGGGCTTTGAATGTGCTTGGGCCAATTTAAAGGATAGGTATGAAAATAAACGCATATTAGTCAATAGCCAACTCAGGGTCTTATTTAACCTTGTAGCTGTCAAATCAGAGTCTGCGGACGGAATAAAACGGTTACAACGAGACATTAATAATTGCATTTCGGCATTTAATTTACATGAAATTGATATCTCTAATTGGGATCCAATTCTAGTTTATCTTTGTTCTACCAAATTGCCTGAACTTACGTTGTCTTTGTGGGAACAGACAGTCAGCATAAAAACTGATATTCCTAAATGGAAAGATTTGGACACTTTCCTGACTTCTCGGTTCCAGTCGTTGGAAACTGTTTCGGATATTCGTTCCGAAGGAACAGAATATTTGGGGAAGTCTGATGTTGGGAATGAATGTCAGTCGGGTAATAATTCACTTTTGAGAAAGAGGGTTAGAACTTATCAGGCGAACGTTGTGGGAACATCGTGCCCATTTTGTGCAGAGGCCCATTTGTTAAGGACTTGTCCGAAATTTTTGAAATTGACTCCGACCGAAAGATTTCTAGTGGTTAAAAGACATCACCTTTGCATAAATTGTTTTAGTGATAGTCATCAATTAAATGCATGTCAAAGTAATTTCTGTTGCCTAACATGTAAGCTTAAGCACCATACGTTACTGCATAGACAAGTGTCTGGATCTTTTCCTTCTAATTATTTTGCCGATGGACCAGGTACAAGTACTGCGACTGCACCGAGTATAAATGTTCAAAACTGTTTTGCTACTTTCTCAAAGCATATACTTTTAGGGACTGCTGTAGTTAGTATCGTGCACCGGGGAGGTGTTTTTAGGGCAAGGGCGCTTATTGATTCGGGATCTCAGGCTACTTTTATTTCGGAGAGATTGCAAAGACAACTTAATTTGCCAGTCAAGAGCATAAATGCCACAATATCTGGTTTAAATAACACTATCGCAGGTACTGTTAAAAAGCAATGATCATTTACTTTGAGGTCTCCCCTTAATAGCCAGTTTAAACTTGATGTGAACGGTTTGGTTTTGTCCAAATTGACGGGAACGTTGCCTAATGAGTCTTCAGTTATTTCTGGCTCAAATTCGTTACGAGATATCGAGTTAGCAGATCCGAACTTTGCAAAGAGTGGTCAAGTGGATATATTACTTGGGGGTGACGTTTATTCTCAAATAATGCTAGATGGGGTTAAACGCAATATTTTAGGCAAATTAATGGCACAAGAGACAATATTTGGTTGGATCTTGTCCGGTCCCTTATCTGAGCACAACAATAAACCTCTTCCTTCGTGTGTGTCCCGTTACGCGAAAGTTGGACGCAACAAAAGACGTTATCGAAAATGTTCGAAAAGAAATATTAAGATTGGTGATTTGGTTGTCATACGTGAAGACAACCTGCCGGCGATTGAGTGGCAAATAGGTCGAGTGCTAAAAGTCCACTTCGATAAAGATGGTCATGTTCGGGTGGTAGAGTTAAAGACGGAGCGTGGCTTAATTACTAGACCAGTTGTGAAGCTAGTAGTTCTTCCAACTTATTAGTTTCTTTTTTTTTCGTTACAATAATTTTTTTATATAGTATCATGGCCCCAACTAAGAAGTCTTCGGAATCCCGCCGTACCCGAGGCCAAATGGTTTGCCGCGTCTGTCTGGATAATCATCCGTTGCGTTTGTGCAATAAGTTTCTACAGGTAGACTACAGTGAAAGAATGCAGTTGGTCTCGATATATAAATACTGTGCGGGCTGCTTGAGCCATGATCACACCTGGCGTACTTGCGAGAGTACGGGGAAATGCAAACGCTGCGGTGATCTACATCACACGCTCCTCCACAAGCCGGGGATGAGACCAAGCTCTAGTTCTCAAAAGAAGAAGAGCAAGAAGGACAAGAAGATAAAAATAAAGCGTTGCAAACGGGGACAATCTTCGTCTACCCGCCCGAAGAGCCGAGGACGCAATTTGTCCCAAAGCTCACCAGGAGACACTATTTCGTCCGGTGATATGGGATGCGGGAGGCGCGATTTGTCTCGAGCTGTAGTTCCGAGTCAATTGCGGAACTCCAACCAGCGCGCACAGTCTCGGAATGACGGCCGTAGAACCCATGGGGTCGTTTCTTTGCCGGTCTACCACATCAGCCAGACAATAATGTTGAGACCGACAGCGGTAGTCAAGATTGTTTCAAGGGAGCGGTACGTTTCTGAGCGAGCTCTTATTGATGCGAGCTCGGAATGCTCGATTATTGCGGAGGAGCTAGTCAGACGGCTTGGTGCCAGAATGGTTCGAGTTGGAAGCTCAGAAAGGTGTTTGCTTACAATTCGTGGCAACTATGGAAGCAGTGAAAGTGTGGAGACTTATGCCGAAGTGAGGCGAAAGCACCGAGTTGTGACACCTTCTCGGTCTGTCGATGGGAGAATTTTAGACGAGTTTCCGGGTCTACAATTGGCTGATCCGCAGTTTCACGTAGCCGCACCTGTCAACTTAGTTCTTGGTGGCGATGTATACCCGAAAATAATTCGGAATGGCGTAGTTGGCGGCAATTTCGGAAAACCATTGGCCCAATTCTCTATTTTTGGGTATATAATTTCGGGATCATGTCTTTCGTGATGAGCTGAACCTGTAGATGTTTTTTTTTTCTACTTTATTTATTCTTTGGGCGACTGGTAGCTGATTTATGGATTTGTTTTGCTGCTGGCGTTTTAAATACATTTTTTAGTTTTAATTATATAATTTTTAAAATAAATGGATTATAATGGATTTTTTTTTTTTTTTTTTATTTGAAGGAATGGAGTTTTCGCTTTTTTCTCTTTCTTTTTGTTTCCCTAGGCTTGACTTTGTTCGTAAGTTCTTGTTGCAGTACTGCAAGGCGGCCGGAATGTTTGCGTGAGCGCTAAAGAGGTCCTACTGTATCTCAATGAGGTCAAATTTGCATGGATGGTCACATACAGAGTGCGCTGTTATTATTTAAGCTTTTCATTTTCTTTGACATTTTCTTGTATATTTGTTGTAAAGCTTTAGTTTTCCAACCGCGTACTTGTAATCGTTTTTCCTTATTCGTGGTCGAACTTTGGAAGGACGAAGATCGTTTTTTTTTCCTTTACTTGTGATTTTTCAAGTGTAAATTTTATATACCCCGCCATCTTTGTGAAAAATAAAGATAAGTACTTTAAATTTATTGTACGCTATTGTTGGAAAAAACCTTAAAAACTTGGTGTTTATTTTGTTAATCTTTTGGTGCTTTAGCTTGATTTCTTGGATTCCACAACCTTAGGACTTTGAAAGGATTTTTTTAATATAATATAATATAATATAATATAATATAATATAATATAATATAATATAATACAATATAATATAATATAATATAATATAATATAATATATAATATAATATAATATAATATAACATAATATAATATAATATAATATAATATAATATAATATAATATAATATAATATAATATAATATAATATAATATACTATAATATAATATAATATAATATAATATAATATAATATAATATAATATAATATAATATAATATAATATAATATAATATAATATAATATAATATAATATAATATAATATAATATAATATAATATAATATAATATAATATAATATAATATAATATAATATAATATAATATAATATAATATAATATAATATAATATAATATAATATAATATAATATAATATAATATAATATAATATAATATAATATAATATAATATAATATAATATAATATAATATAATATAATATAATATAATATAATATAATATAATATAATATAATATAATATAATATAATATAATATAATATAATATAATATAATATAATATAATATAATATAATATAATATAATATAATATAATATAATATAATATAATATAATATAATATAATATAATATAATATAATATAATATAATATAATATAATATAATATAATATAATATAATATAATATAATATAATATAATATAATATAATATAATATAATATAATATAATATAATATAATATAATATAATATAATATAATATAATATAATATAATATAATATAATATAATATAATATAATATAATATAATATAATATAATATAATATAATATAATATAATATAATATAATATAATATAATATAATATAATATAATATAATATAATATAATATAATATAATATAATATAATATAATATAATATAATATAATATAATATAATATAATATAATATAATATAATATAATATAATATAATATAATATAATATAATATAATATAATATAATATAATATAATATAATATAATATAATATAATATAATATAATATAATATAATATAATATAATATAATATAATATAATATAATATAATATAATATAATATAATATAATATAATATAATATAATATAATATAATATAATATAATATAATATAATATAATATAATATAATATAATATAATATAATATAATATAATATAATATAATATAATATAATATAATATAATATAATATAATATAATATAATATAATATAATATAATATAATATAATATAATATAATATAATATAATATAATATAATATAATATAATATAATATAATATAATATAATATAATATAATATAATATAATATAATATAATATAATATAATATAATATAATATAATATAATATAATATAATATAATATAATATAATATAATATAATATAATATAATATAATATAATATAATATAATATAATATAATATAATATAATATAATATAATATAATATAATATAATATAATATAATATAATATAATATAATATAATATAATATAATATAATATAATATAATATAATATAATATAATATAATATAATATAATATAATATAATATAATATAATATAATATAATATAATATAATATAATATAATATAATATAATATAATATAATATAATATAATATAATATAATATAATATAATATAATATAATATAATATAATATAATATAATATAATATAATATAATATAATATAATATAATATAATATAATATAATATAATATAATATAATATAATATAATATAATATAATATAATATAATATAATATAATATAATATAATATAATATAATATAATATAATATAATATAATATAATATAATATAATATAATATAATATAATATAATATAATATAATATAATATAATATAATATAATATAATATAATATAATATAATATAATATAATATAATATAATATAATATAATATAATATAATATAATATAATATAATATAATATAATATAATATAATATAATATAATATAATATAATATAATATAATATAATATAATATAATATAATATAATATAATATAATATAATATAATATAATATAATATAATATAATATAATATAATATAATATAATATAATATAATATAATATAATATAATATAATATAATATAATATAATATAATATAATATAATATAATATAATATAATATAATATAATATAATATAATATAATATAATATAATATAATATAATATAATATAATATAATATAATATAATATAATATAATATAATATAATATAATATAATATAATATAATATAATATAATATAATATAATATAATATAATATAATATAATATAATATAATATAATATAATATAATATAATATAATATAATATAATATAATATAATATAATATAATATAATATAATATAATATAATATAATATAATATAATATAATATAATATAATATAATATAATATAATATAATATAATATAATATAATATAATATAATATAATATAATATAATATAATATAATATAATATAATATAATATAATATAATATAATATAATATAATATAATATAATATAATATAATATAATATAATATAATATAATATAATATAATATAATATAATATAATATAATATAATATAATATAATATAATATAATATAATATAATATAATATAATATAATATAATATAATATAATATAATATAATATAATATAATATAATATAATATAATATAATATAATATAATATAATATAATATAATATAATATAATATAATATAATATAATATAATATAATATAATATAATATAATATAATATAATATAATATAATATAATATAATATAATATAATATAATATAATATAATATAATATAATATAATATAATATAATATAATATAATATAATATAATATAATAATATAATATAATATAATATAATATAATATAATATAATATAATATAATATAATATAATATAATATAATATAATATAATATAATATAATATAATATAATATAATATAATATAATATAATATAATATAATATAATATAATATAATATAATATAATATAATATAATATAATATAATATAATATAATATAATATAATATAATATAATATAATATAATATAATATAATATAATATAATATAATATAATATAATATAATATAATATAATATAATATAATATAATATAATATAATATAATATAATATAATATAATATAATATAATATAATATAATATAATATAATATAATATAATATAATATAATATAATATAATATAATATAATATAATATAATATAATATAATATAATATAATATAATATAATATAATATAATATAATATAATATAATATAATATAATATAATATAATATAATATAATATAATATAATATAATATAATATAATATAATATAATATAATATAATATAATATAATATAATATAATATAATATAATATAATATAATATAATATAATATAATATAATATAATATAATATAATATAATATAATATAATATAATATAATATAATATAATATAATATAATATAATATAATATAATATAATATAATATAATATAATATAATATATAATATAATATAATATAATATAATATAATATAATATAATATAATATAATATAATATAATATAATATAATATAATATAATATAATATAATATAATATAATATAATATAATATAATATAATATAATATAATATAATATAATATAATATAATATAATATAATATAATATAATATAATATAATATAATATAATATAATATAATATAATATAATATAATATAATATAATATAATATAATATAATATAATATAATATAATATAATATAATATAATATAATATAATATAATATAATATAATATAATATAATATAATATAATATAATATAATATAATATAATATAATATAATATAATATAATATAATATAATATAATATAATATAATATAATATAATATAATATAATATAATATAATATAATATAATATAATATAATATAATATAATATAATATAATATAATATAATATAATATAATATAATATAATATAATATAATATAATATAATATAATATAATATAATATAATATAATATAATATAATATAATATAATATAATATAATATAATATAATATAATATAATATAATATAATATAATATAATATAATATAATATAATATAATATAATATAATATAATATAATATAATATAATATAATATAATATAATATAATATAATATAATATAATATAATATATATAATATAATATAATATAATATAATATAATATAATATAATATAATATAATATAATATAATATAATATAATATAATATAATATAATATAATATAATATAATATAATATAATATAATATAATATAATATAATATAATATAATATAATATAATATAATATAATATAATATAATATAATATAATATAATATAATATAATATAATATAATATAATATAATATAATATAATATAATATAATATAATATAATATAATATAATATAATATAATATAATATAATATAATATAATATAATATAATATAATATAATATAATATAATATAATATAATATAATATAATATAATATAATATAATATAATATAATATAATATAATATAATATAATATAATATAATATAATATAATATAATATAATATAATATAATATAATATAATATAATATAATATAATATAATATAATATAATATAATATAATATAATATAATATAATATAATATAATATAATATAATATAATATAATATAATATAATATAATATAATATAATATAATATAATATAATATAATATAATATATATAATATAATATAATATAATATAATATAATATAATATAATATAATATAATATAATATAATATAATATAATATAATATAATATAATATAATATAATATAATATAATATAATATAATATAATATAATATAATATAATATAATATAATATAATATAATATAATATAATATAATATAATATAATATAATATAATATAATATAATATAATATAATATAATATAATATAATATAATATAATATAATATAATATATAATATAATATAATATAATATAATATAATATAATATAATATAATATAATATAATATAATATAATATAATATAATATAATATAATATAATATAATATAATATAATATAATATAATATAATATAATATAATATAATATAATATAATATAATATAATATAATATAATATAATATAATATAATATAATATAATATAATATAATATAATATAATATAATATAATATAATATAATATAATATAATATAATATAATATAATATAATATAATATAATATAATATAATATAATATAATATAATATAATATAATATAATATAATATAATATAATATAATATAATATAATATAATATAATATAATATAATATAATATAATATAATATAATATAATATAATATAATATAATATAATATAATATAATATAATATAATATAATATAATATAATATAATATAATATAATATAATATAATATAATATAATATAATATAATATAATATAATATAATATAATATAATATAATATAATATAATATAATATAATATAATATAATATAATATAATATAATATAATATAATATAATATAATATAATATAATATATATAATATAATATAATATAATATAATATAATATAATATAATATAATATAATATAATATAATATAATATAATATAATATAATATAATATAATATAATATAATATAATATAATATAATATAATATAATATAATATAATATAATATAATATAATATAATATAATATAATATAATATAATATAATATAATATAATATAATATAATATAATATAATATAATATAATATAATATAATATAATATAATATAATATAATATAATATAATATAATATAATATAATATAATATAATATAATATAATATAATATAATATAATATAATATAATATAATATAATATAATATAATATAATATAATATAATATAATATAATATAATATAATATAATATAATATAATATAATATAATATAATATAATATAATATAATATAATATAATATAATATAATATAATATAATATAATATAATATAATATAATATAATATAATATAATATAATATAATATAATATAATATAATATAATATAATATAATATAATATAATATAATATAATATAATATAATATAATATAATATAATATAATATAATATAATATAATATAATATAATATAATATAATATAATATAATATAATAATAATATAATATAATATAATATAATATAATATAATATAATATAATATAATATAATATAATATAATATAATATAATATAATATAATATAATATAATATAATATAATATAATATAATATAATATAATATAATATAATATAATATAATATAATATAATATAATATAATATAATATAATATAATATAATATAATATAATATAATATAATATAATATAATATAATATAATATAATATAATATAATATAATATAATATAATATAATATAATATAATATAATATAATATAATATAATATAATATAATATAATATAATATAATATAATATAATATAATATAATATAATATAATATAATATAATATAATATAATATAATATAATATAATATAATATAATATAATATAATATAATATAATATAATATAATATAATATAATATAATATAATATAATATAATAATATAATATAATATAATATATATAATATAATATAATATAATATAATATAATATAATATAATATAATATAATATAATATAATATAATATAATATAATATAATATAATATAATATAATATAATATAATATAATATAATATAATATAATATAATATAATATAATATAATATAATATAATATAATATAATATAATATAATATAATATAATATAATATAATATAATATAATATAATATAATATAATATAATATAATATAATATAATATAATATAATATAATATAATATAATATAATATAATATAATATAATATAATATAATATAATATAATATAATATAATATAATATAATATAATATAATATAATATAATATAATATAATATAATATAATATAATATAATATAATATAATATAATATAATATAATATAATATAATATAATATAATATAATATAATATAATATAATATAATATAATATAATATAATATAATATAATATAATATAATATAATATAATATAATATAATATAATATAATATATAATATAATATAATATAATATAATATAATATAATATAATATAATATAATATAATATAATATAATATAATATAATATAATATAATATAATATAATATAATATAATATAATATAATATAATATAATATAATATAATATAATATAATATAATATAATATAATATAATATAATATAATATAATATAATATAATATAATATAATATAATATAATATAATATAATATAATATAATAATATAATATAATATAATATAATATAATATAATATAATATAATATAATATAATATAATATAATATAATATAATATAATATAATATAATATAATATAATATAATATAATATAATATAATATAATATAATATAATATAATATAATATAATATAATATAATATAATATAATATAATATAATATAATATAATATAATATAATATAATATAATATAATATAATATATAATATAATATAATATAATATAATATAATATAATATAATATAATATAATATAATATAATATAATATAATATAATATAATATAATATAATATAATATAATATAATATAATATAATATAATATAATATAATATAATATAATATAATATAATATAATATAATATAATATAATATAATATAATATAATATAATATAATATAATATAATATAATATAATATAATATAATATAATATAATATAATATAATATAATATAATATAATATAATATAATATAATATAATATAATATAATATAATATAATATAATATAATATAATATAATATAATATAATATAATATAATATAATATAATATAATATAATATAATATAATATAATATAATATAATATAATATAATATAATATAATATAATATAATATAATATAATATAATATAATATAATATAATATAATATAATATAATATAATATAATATAATATAATATAATATAATATAATATAATATAATATAATATAATATAATATAATATAATATAATATAATATAATATAATATAATATAATATAATATAATATAATATAATATAATATAATATAATATAATATAATATAATATAATATAATATAATATAATATAATATAATATAATATAATATATAATATAATATAATATAATATAATATAAT
>CAVMKG010000231.1:30000-35801 GCA_963682025.1 Cordilura impudica | reverse complement strand
TTTTAATTTTTAATTTTCAATTTTTAATTTTTAATTCTTAATTCTTAATTTTTAATTTTTAATTTATTATTTTTAATTTTTAATTTTTAATTTTTAATTTTTAATTTTTAATTTTTAATTTTTAATTTTTAACTTTTAATTTTTAATTTTTAATTTTTAATTTTTAATTTTTAATTTTTAATTTTTAATTTTTAATTTTTAATTTTTAATTTTTAATTTTTAATTTTTAATTTTTAATTTTTAATTTTTAATTTTTAATTTTTAATTTTTAATTTTTAATTTTTAATTTTTAATTTTTAATTTTTAATTTTTAATTTTTAATTTTTAATTTTTAATTTTTAATTTTTAATTTTTAATTTTTAATTTTTAATTTTTAATTTTTAATTTTTAATTTTTAATTTTTAATTTTTAATTTTTAATTTTTAATTTTTAATTTTTAATTTTTAATTTTTAATTTTTAATTTTTAATTTTTAATTTTTAATTTTTAATTTTTAATTTTTAATTTTTAATTTTTAATTTTTAATTTTTAATTTTTAATTTTTAATTTTTAATTTTTAATTTTTAATTTTTAATTTTTAATTTTTAATTTTTAATTTTTAATTTTTAATTTTTAATTTTTAATTTTTAATTTTTAATTTTTAATTTTTAATTTTTATTTTTTTATTTTTAATTTTTAATTTTTAATTTTTGATTTTTAATTTTTAATTCTTAATTTTTAATTTTTAATTTTTAATTTTTAATTTTTAATTTTTAATTTTTAATTTTTAAGTTTTAATTTTTAATTTTTAATTTTTAATTTTTAATTTTTAATTTTTAATTCTTAATTATTAATTTTTAATTTTTAATTTTTAATTTTTAATTTAATTTTTAATTTTTAATTATTAATTTTTAATTTTTAATTTTTAATTTTTAATTTTTAATTCTTTTTTTAATTTTTAATTTTTAATTCTTAATTTTTAATTTTTAATTTTTAATTTTTAATTTTTAATTTTTAATTTTTAATTTTTAATTTTTAATTTTTAATTTTTAATTTTTAATTTTTAATTTTTAATTTTTAATTTTTAATTTTTAATTTTTAATTTTTAATTTTTAATTTTTAATTTTTAATTTTTAATTTTTGATTTTAAATTTTTAACTTTTAATTTTTAATTTTTATTTTTTAATTTTTAATTTTTAATTTTTAATTTTTAATTTTTAATTTTTAATTTTTAATTTTTAATTTTTAATTTTTAATTTTTAATTTTTAATTTTTAATTTTTAATTTTTAATTTTTAATTTTTAATTTTTAATTTTTAATTTTTAATTTTTAATTTTTAATTTTTAATTTTTAATTTTTAATTTTTAATTTTTAATTTTTAATTTTTAATTTTTAATTTTTAATTTTTAATTTTTAATTTTTAATTTTTAATTTTTAATTTTTAATTTTTAATTTTTAATTTTTAATTTTTAATTTTTAATTTTTAATTTTTAATTTTTAATTTTTAATTTTTAATTTTTAATTTTTAATTTTTAATTTTTAATTTTTAATTTTTAATTTTTAATTTTAATTTTTAATTTTTAATTTTTAATTTTTAATTCTTAATTTTTAATTTTTATTTTTGATTTTTAATTTTTAATTTTTAATTTTTAATTTTTTTATTTTTAATTTTTAGTTTTTAATATTTTATTTTTAATTTATAATTTTTAATTTTTAATTTTTAATTTTTAATTTTTAATTTTTAATTTTAATTTTTGATTTTTAATTTTAAATTTTAAATTTTTAATTTTTAATTTTTAGTTTTTCATTTTTAATTTTTATTTTTTAACTTTTAATTTTTAATTTTTAATTTTTAATTTTTAATTTTTAATTTTTAATTTTTAATTTTTAATTTTTAATTTTTAATTTTTAATTTTTAATTTTTAATTTTTAATTTTTAATTTTTAATTTTTAATTTTTAATTTTTAATTTTTAATTTTTAATTTTTAATTTTTAATTTTTAATTTTTAATTTTTATTTTTTTATTTTTAATTTTTAATTTTTAATTTTTGATTTTTAATTTTTAATTTTTAATTTCTTAATTTTTAAGTTTTAATTTTTAATTTTTAATTTTTAATTTTTAATTTTTAATTTTTAATTTTTAATTCTTAATTATTAATTTTTAATTTTTAATTTTTAATTTTTAATTTTTAATTTTTAATTTTTAATTTTTAATTTTTAATTTTTAATTTTTAATTTTTAATTTTTAATTCTTAATTTTTAATTTTTAATTTTTAATTCTTAATTTTTAATTTTTAATTTTTAATTTTTAATTTTTAATTTTTAATTTTTAATTTTTAATTTTTAATTTTTAATTTTTAATTTTTAATTTTTAATTTTTAATTTTTAATTTTTAATTTTTAATTTTTAATTTTTAATTTTTAATTTTTAATTTTTATTTTTGATTTTTAATTTTTAATTTTTAATTTTTTAATTTTAGTTTTTAATTTTTAGTTTTTAATTTTTAATTTTTAAATTTTAATTTTTAATATTTAATTTTTAATTTTTAATTTTTAATTTTTAATTTTTAATTTTTAATTTTTAATTTTTAATTTTTGATTTTAAATTTTTAACTTTTAATTTTTAATTTTTATTTTTTATTTTTTAATTTTTAATTTTTAATTTTTAATTTTTAATTTTTAATTTTTAATTTTTAATTTTTAATTTTTAATTTTTAATTTTTAATTTTTAATTTTTAATTTTTAATTTTTAATTTTTAATTTTTAATTTTTAATTTTTAATTTTTAATTTTTAATTTTTAATTTTTAATTTTTAATTTTTAATTTTTAATTTTTAATTTTTAATTTTTAATTTTTAATTCTTAATTTTTAATTTTTATTTTTGATTTTTAATGTTTAATTTTTAATTTTTAATTTTTTTATTTTTAATTTTTAGTTTTTAATATTTTATTTTTAATTTTTAATTTTTAATTTTTAATTTTTAATTTTTAATTTTTAATTTTTAATTTTTAATTTTTAATTTTTAATTTTTAATTTTTAATTTTTAATTTTAATTTTTGATTTTTAATTTTAAATTTTTAATTTTTAATTTTTAATTTTTAATTTTTAGTTTTTCATTTTTAATTTTTATTTTTTAATTTTTAATTTTTAATTTTTAATTTTTAATTTTTAATTATTAATTTTTTATTTTTATACCCTCCACTCCAGTGTGCAGAGGGTATACATAAGTTTGTCATTCCGTTTGTAATAATTAGAAAAAAAAATTTGGACCCCATAAAATATATATATTTGTGATCCTTATAACAACCGGAGTTGATAGATGTCCGTCTGTCCGTCTGTGGAAATCACGATGACGGCATCAATTGGGAAGCTAGGGTGCTCGTTGATATAAAAAATGATTCACTGACATCCTGAAAAGTTTGCTATTTGAAATCGTCCAAATCGGTCAATTAGAGCCCGAGATTTGAATAAAGAACTAAAAAAAGTCTTGAAAAAATATAATTTTCTATGTTGTTCTTGTCACGATCACGCCCTCAATAGGATAGCTAAGGTGATCATTTTTAGTGAGAATGATCTCCAAGTTCATGGGAAGATTTCTGTTTCAAAAATCATTAAAATCGGTGGAACAAGTCCAGGGAAATTTTTGAAGAAGTAAAAAAAAATTAAAAATATGATGTTTCTATAGTGTTCTTGTTGTTATTCAAAATGTTATATTGTAGTCATAGCTGGACTTGTCGTTTTTGTGGTCGTTGTGGTAATAATATAATAAAAACTAACCCTTTGTACATTTTTTTATCAACTCTGATAGAAAAATTTGAAAGTTTCCATTGTTTTGGCATCACTAAAAAAATTTACTAGATCATTTCTGTCATTTCCACGAGCCTGCCTGCAAAGTTTCAGATCGATTGGGTCACGGGAAAGGGGTTCAAATCTATCCAAAATTTTTTCGACAAGCAGACACTACGAGTTAATATAAAGGGAGTAAAAATTCACCAGCATCTAAAGCAAATAATGCTAAAATATGTACCTAGTTGTTAATAAAAAGAAAACAATGTAAATTTAGCAAAAAAAAATTTTATGTATTAATTTATTTAAAGAGAAACACACAAAAATAACGTTTGATGTTTTATTTTTTGTGTGTAATATTTACATATGCATACATACACATATTAAATAATACAAATAATATACATATATTCTATATATGTATATCCATAATAACTGCATGTTAGAAATAAATCGGTATATTATTTCATTTACATAAATTTCTGCAATCTTTTGTTGTGGGGAAAATACATTTCTTTTGCATTAACAGAGTGTCACCTCATTTTGCTCAGCGTGACTATGCCACAGTAGATGGTGCCACAATTTTTGTTCTAATTAGCTTTGCAATAGTTATTTCTATTTTGACATGAATGTCAATATTTTCAAATTGATGTCATACAGCACAATGTTAAGAGTATACACGGTCTGGTCTTTTATTTTTTCATACGTTTTCTCATTACTATTTTACAAATATGAACATAAGTTTGGCATACTAACTTTTGTTACTTTTGGCATACTAACTAGAGTTACCGAGTTCACCAATGATTTTTTGCTTTCAAAACAGTTCTACATAGTTATATAGAATTATTATTCTGCTTTATCTGATTGCGATTACATCTAATTTTTAAAAATTGTTTATAATTACTAAAGCAGTATTATTCACATAAATACAAAATTGCACTTTTTAAATTTTCCATTCAAATTTTAGAAAATATCAATTCTAAAAACTGGAATTAAAATTTCCAATTAATTATAAATTATAAAATATTAATTAAAATTCAGAAAATCATACCAAAACGTCGGAAATAATAATTTTAAATATAGAAGACATCAATTGCATCAAATTCCAAAAAAAAAAAACACCAAATATGTTTACATTTAAAAATGTTTACATTAAAACAAATATTGGCATTCAGGGGAAATTAATAGCTTTTCACTAACTTCTTTTAACGATAGTCGAATCGTTAAAAAAAGAAAAGAAAAATTATCAGTAAAATTTTTAAACGATATTCGCTATTTTTAAAGTTAGCTGTTGTTATCTAAACGACAACCATTTTTGTATTGTTTATTCAATCGATAAAAACTTAAATTTTTAGGTTGAAATGTCGTCATACATAAATAAAAATCATAAAATAGTGAAAATATTTTGCTTCTATTAAAAAACTTTTTTATATAAATAAAAAAATTAAATAGCATATTCAATTCATTATTTCATTTTCAAATAAATAAACAGAAATATTAGTAAAAAATAGAGATATTAAACATAAACATAAAATCATCCTGTCAAACACGAAGTAATTTGTTTTTTCTATTCTTCTTTGTGTTTTTCGCTTATTTTGACAGAGATGCCACTCGTTTACAATTTAAATAAATAGAAAAATAGATTTGTCGGCTGTCGTTAAGATGTATGTACTTAGTGAATAACTTAATCCTTAGTGCAAACAACAATAGCTGTCGATATATTTTGCGATTGTCGGATCGTTGACATTTACAGAATCGGACTACAGAAAACATTAATTTAAATTCAATGAATTTTATAAAACCTCAAATGATATTTAAGAATTGCGAACATAAAAATTGTTACATAAATAAATGCAATTCGATGAGAATGTTATTTATATATAAATTTTCAGAATTTTTTTTGGATGAATATTTGAAGTTCTTCAGAAAATAAAGATAACAAATTATTTTATTTAAAATTTTTGCGATATTTGGTTTTTTGCGTTTGGCATCCCTAATTTAATTATTTATTATAATAAACTTATTCTCTATGTTTTCC
>CAVMKG010000231.1:7500-15000 GCA_963682025.1 Cordilura impudica | reverse complement strand
GCGAACATAAAAATTGTTACATAAATAAACGCAATTTGATGAGAATGTTATTTATATATAAATTTTCAGAGTTTTTTTTGGATGAATATTTGAAGTTCTTCAGAAAATAAAGATAACAAATTATTTTTTTTTAAATTTTTGCGATATTTGTTTTTTTGCGTTTGGCATCCCTAATTTAATTATTTATTATAATAAACTTATTCTCTATGTTTTCCAAATATGGCAATATTTTCTTGAAAAAAAGTTGAGAGAGCGTTTTTCGGTTATTATTTTTTTACTCCATCCGACATATATTTATTTATTTATTAAATGTGGATATCACATACAACAAGATATAAATCTTTTTAATTACAGTATGTGATCTTATAATACTACCAATTTGTGATAGTAGTTACAATACTTTTAAGAAACAAGAAAAATATAAAAATAAAAATAATTTTAAATTACAAAAGTATAAAAATACAAGTAAAAAATTAATACATAATGGGAGAGTATAGAATATATAATATAATCACAAATGAAACAATAATTAAGAAAGTTGAAAATTAGAGACCAAATCATTTCTAAACAATTCATTTTTAAATTGTAAAGCGTTGTCTGTTATTTGTAAATTGTTGGGTAACGATTTCCACAGACATATGGTATTTTTAAAAAATTGCCAACTAGAGATTAATGTTCGATATCGTAATTGTATAAGATTATTTCCTCTATTGGATCGTGCAAATTGAAGGCGTTCAAATGAATAAGATGGTTCCTTGGTGTATATTACTTTGTGAAGTAGATTTAATGATCTTATTTTTATTAAGGCCACGAGGTAAACTCCGTACAGAGACTTAGAATATAGAGATGTTCCATCATATCTCTTTATACCATACACATAACGTAGGATCGCATTGTAAGCTACTAATAATCTCATTTTACTTTCTGAATCACAAAAAGCAAATATCTCACAACCATATAGTAACTTCGGCATAATGAAAGTTTTCGCGAGAAGCACACGAATGTTTAAAGGTGTAAGATGTTATATAGGGTACAACGTTGTTAGCGTTACAAATATTTTTCCAGATGCAGAATTAATCTGATTGTTCCACGTGAGCGATTTATTAAAAATGATTCCCAAATTCCTAGCAGATTCCACAATTTCAATATTCTGATTACCTAATGATACTTGAATATCTATAGGGATGGTTTGATTTCTTTGAGTTATAACTAAACATTTTTATTCTTTTGGATTTAAGTAAAGTCCATTTGAAGAAGCCCATTCAAATATTATATTGAGATCCTCATTAAGCTTTTCAGTGCATTCACGAATTAATCCTTTTTTCATATATGGCCGCAATGAAGAAATATTTGGCCAGTTAAAAGCCAAAAAAGCACGATTTAATGCATATAGCCACCCTACACAACCATTACCTTTGCAATGGAGGTTAGGGCGAGCTATTTAATTAGCAAAAACTAAATTAAAGTTATGTCATATAACCGGAAACGCATGCATATAGGGAATGCATGCATATTTTCCAATATTTTGTTTACATTTATCATCAATAATCAAACCAAGGTGGAGGGTATCAAAGATTCGGCACAGCCGAATTTAACACTCTTACTTGTTTAATTTTTAATTCTTAAATTTTAATTTTTAATTTTTAATTTTTAAGTTTTAATATTTAATTTTTAATTTTTTAATTTTAATTTTTAATTTTTATTTTTATTTTTAATTTTTAATTTTTAATTTTTAATTTTTAATTTTTAATTTTTAATTTTTAATTTTTAATTTTTAATTTTTAATTTTTAATTTTTAATTTTTAATTTTTAATTTTTAATTTTTAATTTTTAATTTTTAATTTTTAATTTTAAATTTTTAATTTTTAATTTTAAATTTTTAATTTTTGGTTTTTAATTTTTAATTTTTAATTTTTAATTTTTAATTTTTAATTTTTAATTTTTAATTTTTAATTTTTAATTTTTAATTTTTAATTTTTAATTTTTAATTTTTAATTTTTAATTTTTAATTTTTAATTTTTAATTTTTAATTTTTAATTTTTAATTTTTAATTTTTAATTTTTAATTTTTAATTTTTAATTTTTAATTTTTAAATTTTAATTTTTAATTTTTAATTTTTAATTTTTAATTTTTAATTTTTAATTTTTAATTTTTAATTTTTAATTTTTAATTTTTAATTTTTAATTTTTAATTTTTAATTTTTAATTTTTTATTTTTAATTTTTAATTTTTAATTTTTAATTTTTAATTTTTAATTTTTAATTTTTAATTTTTAATTTTTAATTTTTAATTTTTAATTTTTAATTTTTAATTTTTAATTTTTAATTTTTAATTTTTAATTTTAAATTTTTAATTTTTAATTTTTAATTTTTAATTTTTAATAAATAAAAATCATAAAATAGTGAAAATATTTTGCTTCTATTAAAAAACTTTTTTATATAAATAAAAAATTAAATAGCATATTCAATTCATTATTTAATTTTCAAATAAATAAACAGAAATATTAGTAAAAAAATAAAGATATTAAACATAAACATAAAATCATCCTGTCAAACACGAAGTAATTTGTTTTTTCTATTCTTCTTTGTGTTTTTCGCTTATTTTGACAGAGATGCCACTCGTTTACAATTTAAATAAATAGAAAAATAGATTTGTCGACTGTCGTTAAGATGTATGTACTTAGTCAATCACTTAATCCTTAGTGCAAACAACAATAGCTGTCGATATATTTTGCGATTGTCGGATCGTTGAAATTTACAGAATCGGACTACAGAAAACATTAATTTAAATTCAATGAATTTTATAAAACCTCAAATGATATTTAAAAATTGCGAACATAAAAATTGTTACATAAATAAACGCAATTTGATGAGAATGTTAGTTATATATAAATTTTCAGAGTTTTTTTTGGATGAATATTTGAAGTTCTTCAGAAAATAAAGATAACAAATTATTTTTTTTTAAATTTTTGCGATATTTGTTTTTTTGCGTTTGGCATCCCTAATTTAATTATTTATTATAATAAACTTATTCTCTATGTTTTCCAAATATGCCAATATTTTCTTGAAAAAAAGTTGAGAGAGCGTTTTTCGGTTATTATTTTTTTACTCCATCCGACATATATGTATTTATTTATTAAATGTGGATATCACATACAACAAGATATAAATCTTTTTAATTACAGTATGTGATCTTATAATACTACCAATTTGTGATAGTAGTTACAATACTTTTAAGAAACAAGAAAAATATAAAAATAAAAATAATTTTAAATTACAAAAGTATAAAAATACAAGTAAAAAATTAATACATAATGGGAGAGTATAGAATATATAATATAATCACAAATGAAACAATAATTAAGAAAGTTGAAAATTAGAGACCAAATCATTTTTAAACAATTAATTTTTGAATTGTAAAACGTTGTCTGTTATTTGTAAATTGTTGGGTAACGAGTTCCACAGACATATGGTATTTTTAAAAAATTGCCAACTAGAGATTAATGTTCGATATCGTAATTGTATAAGATTATTTCCTCTATTGGATCGTGCAAATTGAAGGCGTTCAAATAAATAAGATGGTTCCTTGGTGTATATTACTTTGTGAAGTAGATTTAATGATCTTATTTTTATTAAGGCCACGAGGTAAACTCCGTACAGAGACTTAGAATATAGAGAAGTTCCTTCATATCTCTTTATACCATATACATAACGTAGGATCGCATTGTAAGCTACTAATAATCTCATTTTACTTTCTGAATCACAAAAAGCAAATATCTCACAACCAGATAGTAACTTCGGCATAATGAAAGTTTTCGCGAGAAGCACACGAATGTTTAAAGGTGTAAGATGTTATATAGGGTACAACGTTGTTAGCATTACAAATATTTTTCCACATGCAGAATTAATCTGATTGTTCCACGTGAGCGATTTATTAAAAATGATTCCCAAATTCCTAGCAGATTCCACAATTTCAATATTCTGATTACCTAATGATACTTGAATATCTATAGGGATTGTTTGATTTCTTTGAGTTATAACTAAACATTTTTATTCTTTTGGATTTAAGTAAAGTCCAATTGAAGAAGCCCATTCAAATATTATATTGAGATCCTCATTAAGCTTTTCAGTGCATTCACGAATTAATCCTTTTTTCATATATGGCCGCAATGAAGAAATATTTGGCCAGTTAAAAGCCAAAAAAGCACGATTTAATGCCACCCTACACAACCATTACCTTTGCAATGGAGGTTAGGGCGAGCTATTTAATTAGCAAAAACTAAATTAAAGTTATGTCATATAACCGGAAACGCATGCATATAGGGAATGCATGCATATTTTCCAATATTTTGTTTACATTTATCATAAATACTCAAACCAAGGTGGAGGGTATCAAAGATTCGGCACAGCCGAATTTAACACTCTTACTTGTTTAATTTTTAATTCTTAAATTTTAATTTTTAATTTTTAATTTTTAATTTTTAAATTTTAATTTTTAATTTTTAATTTTTAATTTTTAATTTTTAAGTTTTAATATTTAATTTTTAATTTTTTATTTTTAATTTTTAATTTTTTATTTTTATTTTTAATTTTTAATTTTTAATTTTTAATTTTTAATTTTTAATTTTTAATTTTTAATTTTTAATTTTTAATTTTTAATTTTAATTTTTTAATTTTTAATTTTTAATTTTTAATTTTTAATTTTTAATTTTTAATTTTAAATTTTAAATTTTTAATTTTTAATTTTAAATTTTTAATTTTTAATTTTTGGTTTTTAATTTTTAATTTTCAATTTTCAATTTTTAATTTTTAATTTTTAATTTTTAATTTTTAATTTTTAATTTTTAATTTTTAATTTTTAATTTTTAATTTTTAATTTTTAATTTTTAATTTTTAATTTTTAATTTTTAATTTTTAATTTTTAATTTTTAATTTTTAATTTTTAATTTTTAATTTTTAATTTTTAATTTTTAATTTTTAATTTTTAATTTTTAATTTTTAATTTTTAATTTTTAATTTTTAATTTTTAATTTTTAATTTTTAATTTTTAATTTTTAATTTTTAATTTTTAATTTTTAATTTTTAATTTTTAATTTTTAATTTTTAATTTTTAATTTTTAATTTTTAATTTTTAATTTTTTATTTTTAATTTTTAATTTTTAATTTTTAATTTTTAATTTTAAATTTTGAATTTTTAATTTTGAATTTTTAATTTTAAATTTTTATTTTTGATTTTTAATTTTTAATTTTAAATTTTTAATTTTTAATTTTAAATTTTTAATTTATAATTTTTAATTTTTAATTCTTAATTCTTAATTATTAATTTTTGATTTTTAATTTTTAATTTTTAATTTTTAATTTTTATTTTTGATTTTTAATTTTTAATTTTTAATTTTTAATTTTAATTTTAAATTTTTAATTTTGATTTTTAATTTTTAATTTTTAATTTTTAATTTTTAATTTTTAATTTTTAATTTTTAATTTTTAATTTTTAATTTTTAATTTTTAATTTTTAATTTTTAATTTTTAATTTTTAATTTTTAATTTTTAATTTTTAATTTTTAATTTTTCATTTTTAATTTTTAATTTTTAATGTTTAATTTTCAATTTTGAATTTTTAATTTTTAATTTTTAATTTTTAATTTTTAATTTTTAATTTTTAATTTTTAATTTTTAATTTTTAATTTTTAATTTTTATTTTTGATTTTTAATTTTTAATTTTTAATTTTTAATTTTTAATTTTTAATTTTTAATTTTTAATTTTTAATTTTTAATTTTTAATTTTTAATTTTTAATTTTTAATTTTTAATTTTTAATTTTTAATTTTTAATTTTTAATTTTTAATTTTTAATTTTTAATTTTTAATTTTTAATTTTTAATTTTTAATTTTTAATTTTTAATTTTTAATTTTAATTTTTAATTTTTAATTTTTAATTTTTAATTTTTAATTTTTAATTTTTAATTTTTAATTTTTAATTTTTAATTTTTAATTTTAATTTTTAATTTTTAATTTTTAATTTTTAATTTTTGATTTTTAATTTTTAAATTTTAATTTTTAATTTTTAATTTTTAATTTTTAGTTTTTAATTTTAGTTTTTAATTTTTAATTTTTAATTTTTAATTTTTAATTTTTAATTTTTAATTTTTAATTTTTAATTTTTAATTTTTAATTTTTAATTTTAATTTTTAATTTTTAATTTTTAATTTTTAATTTTTAATTTTTAATTTTTAATTTTTAATTTTTAATTTTTAATTTTTAATTTTTAATTTTTAATTTTTAATTTTTAATTTTTAATTTTTAATTTTTAATTTTTAATTTTTAATTTTTAATTTTTAATTTTTAATTTTTAATTTTTAATTTTTAATTTTTAATTTTTAATTTTTAATTTTTAATTTTTAATTTTTAATTTTTAATTTTTAATTTTTAATTTTTAATTTTTAATTTTTAATTTTTAATTTTTAATTTTTAATTTTTAATTTTTAATTTTTAATTTTTAATTTTTAATTTTTAATTTTTAATTTTTAATTTTTAATTTTTAATTTTTAATTTTTAATTTTTAATTTTTAATTTTTAATTTTTAATTTTTAATTTTTAATTTTTAATTTTTAATTTTTAATTTTTAATTTTTAATTTTTAATTTTAATTTTTAATTTTTAATTTTTAATTTTTAATTTTTAATTTTTAATTTTTAATTTTAATTTTTAATTTTTAATTTTTAATTTTTAATTTTTAATTTTTAATTTTTAATTTTTAATTTTTAATTTTTAATTTTTAATTTTTAATTTTTAATTTTAATTTTTTAATTTTTAATTTTTAATTTTTAATTTTTAATTTTTAATTTTTAATTTTTAATTTTTAATTTTTAATTTTTAATTTTTAATTTTTAATTTTTAATTTTTAATTTTTAATTTTTAATTTTTAATTTTTAATTTTTAATTTTAATTTTTAATTTTTAATTTTTAATTTTTAATTTTTAATTTTTAATTTTTAATTTTTAATTTTTAATTTTTAATTTTTAATTTTTAATTTTTAATTTTTAATTTTTAATTTTTAATTTTTAATTTTTAATTTTTAATTTTTAATTTTTAATTTTTAATTTTTAATTTTTAATTTTTAATTTTTAATTTTTAATTTTTAATTTTTAATTTTTAATTTTTAATTTTTAATTTTTAATTTTTAATTTTTAATTTTTAATTTTTAATTTTTAATTTTTAATTTTTAATTTTTAATTTTTAATTTTTAATTTTTAATTTTTAATTTTTAATTTTTAATTTTTAATTTTTAATTTTAATTTTTAATTTTTAATTTTTAATTTTTAATTTTTAATTTTTAATTTTTAATTTTTAATTTTTAATTTTTAATTTTTAATTTTTAATTTTTAATTTTTAATTTTTAATTTTTAATTTTTAATTTTTAATTTTTAATTTTTAATTTTTAATTTTTAATTTTTAATTTTTAATTTTTAATTTTTAATTTTTAATTTTTAATTTTTAATTTTTAA
>CAVMKG010000230.1:15000-17774 GCA_963682025.1 Cordilura impudica | reverse complement strand
GGATTTTTTTATTTGGTAGTATATTGCTCTTAATACTGTTAACGTCGCCATATAACTATGAACCACGCCCATTTCACCGCCCCCTTTTTTTTTACTTATACCACTAACAATGTTTGCTATACAAAATAATTTTTTTGTAATATGTATTTATCTAAAGTTTTATACACTTTTTATCTACAGGTAAGGTAGCCATACATTTTTTTATTACCAAGTCCCCCTTTTTCGCCCCATTTTATCTTAAATCATAATTAATTTGCTTTCAATCTATCTATATATATAAAAATGAATGTGTGTTTGTTTGTGCTTTATAGGAGGCCAAACCAAAGAACCGATCTTCCTGAAATTTTCAGAGCGTGTTACTGTGACTCTGGAAGGAATAATATGCTATATAAATTTTTGATTGGACAAAGGGGCGGTGCCACGCCCATATAACCAAAAATTTGAAAAAGTCATATCACGGGAATTTTTTTACCTACAGCAGTCATATTTGGTACATATGGTATTAGCATGAATAGAAATACATACAAGAAGAAAAGTGGGCGGGACCACGCCCCTTTTTAGAAAAATAAAAAATCGTAATATCTTCTAAACTACTGGAAGGATCGTCATGAAATTTTCACAAAAGGATATTTTTGCGAAATAATAAGACCTTAGCTATATAAAGTTGTTAGTGGGCAAAGGGGCGTGGCGTATATATAAAAACGTTGATGCATTTGATTGTAACGAATGATCTCCGGAACCATAAGAGCTGTCGAGGTAGGATTTCCAGCATAGGTTCGGTTCGAGCTCTTCTGTGTTTTTTTTTTTAGTTTTAACCCTCTAGCTGGCGTTGGGGTCAAGTTAAAAACAAAAATTTTTACTTTCAGCGCGATTTGACTGCAATTCAGAATGAACGTATGTTTCGTCATAAGAAATTTTTGTATGTATAAATGGACCCGATAGGTGGCGCTGGGTAAAGTTATTTCGAATATTCTTATTTATGGTGTGATTTTAATGAAACTAAGAATGTACATATATGTATGTTAGAAACATTTTTTTATTGGACCCGGTAGATGGCGCTGTCGTTCGAAAAATAATGAGTTGTCAAATTTATATAAATTTTAATAAATAAACTCACAAACGTTTTTATATATAAATATTCTAACGAAAAAGAAGGAAAAAGCCGCTACATTATTGCATGGTGGCCGCACAGCTCATTCAGCACTCAAATCACCGTTAAACGTACAAAAAAATGAGAATGCCGTCTGTAATATCAAAAAACATTCCGGTATGGCAAAAGTTCTGCAAAAATGCTGTATTTTTATTTGGGATGAATGTACCATGGCTCACAAACATTGTGATTTGATTTGATAAAAGATTTGAAAGGCAATGAAAGATTTTTTGGTGAAGCTCTCATTTTATTATCTGGAGATCTTCGTCACACATTTTATATAGGTATATACAGATTCTAACTAAAATAAAAATTCATTGAGGGCAAAACAACGTTTGCCGGGTCCAGCTAGTATAATATAATATAATATAATATAATATAATATAATATAATATAATATAATATAATATAATATAATATAATATAATATAATATAATATAATATAATATAATATAATATAATATAATATAATATAATATAATATAATATAATATAATATAATATAATATAATATAATATAATATAATATAATATAATATAATATAATATAATATAATATAATATAATATAATATAATATAATATAATATAATATAATATAATATAATATAATATAATATAATATAATATAATATAATATAATATAATATAATATAATATAATATAATATAATATAATATAATATAATATAATATAATATAATATAATATAATATAATATAATATAATATAATATAATATAATATAATATAATATAATATAATATAATATAATATAATATAATATAATATAATATAATATAATATAATATAATATAATATAATATAATATAATATAATATAATATAATATAATATAATATAATATAATATAATATAATATAATATAATATAATATAATATAATATAATATAATATAATATAATATAATATAATATAATATAATATAATATAATATAATATAATATAATATAATATAATATAATATAATATAATATAATATAATATAATATAATATAATATAATATAATATAATATAATATAATATAATATAATATAATATAATATAATATAATATAATATAATATAATATAATATAATATAATATAATATAATATAATATAATATAATATAATATAATATAATATAATATAATATAATATAATATAATATAATATAATATAATATAATATAATATAATATAATATAATATAATATAATATAATATAATATAATATAATATAATATAATATAATATAATATAATATAATATAATATAATATAATATAATATAATATAATATAATATAATATAATATAATATAATATAATATAATATAATATAATATAATATAATATAATATAATATAATATAATATAATATAATATAATATAATATAATATAATATAATATAATATAATATAATATAATATAATATAATATAATATAATATAATATAATATAATATAATATAATATAATATAATATAATATAATATAATATAATATAATATAATATAATATAATATAATATAATATAATATAATATAATATAATATAATATAATATAATATAATATAATATAATATAATATAATATAATATAATATAATATAATATAATATAATA
>CAVMKG010000230.1:0-7500 GCA_963682025.1 Cordilura impudica | reverse complement strand
CCTTTTTAGAAAAATAAAAAATCGTAATATCTTCTAAACTACTGGAAGGATCGTCATGAAATTTTCACAAAAGGATATTTTTGCGAAATAATAAGACCTTAGCTATATAAAGTTGTTAGTGGGCAAAGGGGCGTGGCGTATATATAAAAACGTTGATGCATTTGATTGTAACGAATGATCTCCGGAACCATAAGAGCTGTCGAGGTAGGATTTCCAGCATAGGTTCGGTTCGAGCTCTTCTGTGTTTTTTTTTTTAGTTTTAACCCTCTAGCTGGCGTTGGGGTCAAGTTAAAAACAAAAATTTTTACTTTCAGCGCGATTTGACTGCAATTCAGAATGAACGTATGTTTCGTCATAAGAAATTTTTGTATGTATAAATGGACCCGATAGGTGGCGCTGGGTAAAGTTATTTCGAATATTCTTATTTATGGTGTGATTTTAATGAAACTAAGAATGTACATATATGTATGTTAGAAACATTTTTTTATTGGACCCGGTAGATGGCGCTGTCGTTCGAAAAATAATGAGTTGTCAAATTTATATAAATTTTAATAAATAAACTCACAAACGTTTTTATATATAAATATTCTAACGAAAAAGAAGGAAAAAGCCGCTACATTATTGCATGGTGGCCGCACAGCTCATTCAGCACTCAAATCACCGTTAAACGTACAAAAAAATGAGAATGCCGTCTGTAATATCAAAAAACATTCCGGTATGGCAAAAGTTCTGCAAAAATGCTGTATTTTTATTTGGGATGAATGTACCATGGCTCACAAACATTGTGATTTGATTTGATAAAAGATTTGAAAGGCAATGAAAGATTTTTTGGTGAAGCTCTCATTTTATTATCTGGAGATCTTCGTCACACATTTTATATAGGTATATACAGATTCTAACTAAAATAAAAATTCATTGAGGGCAAAACAACGTTTGCCGGGTCCAGCTAGTATAATATAATATAATATAATATAATATAATATAATATAATATAATATAATATAATATAATATAATATAATATAATATAATATAATATAATATAATATAATATAATATAATATAATATAATATAATATAATATAATATAATATAATATAATATAATATAATATAATATAATATAATATAATATAATATAATATAATATAATATAATATAATATAATATAATATAATATAATATAATATAATATAATATAATATAATATAATATAATATAATATAATATAATATAATATAATATAATATAATATAATATAATATAATATAATATAATATAATATAATATAATATAATATAATATAATATAATATAATATAATATAATATAATATAATATAATATAATATAATATAATATAATATAATATAATATAATATAATATAATATAATATAATATAATATAATATAATATAATATAATATAATATAATATAATATAATATAATATAATATAATATAATATAATATAATATAATATAATATAATATAATATAATATAATATAATATAATATAATATAATATAATATAATATAATATAATATAATATAATATAATATAATATAATATAATATAATATAATATAATATAATATAATATAATATAATATAATATAATATAATATAATATAATATAATATAATATAATATAATATAATATAATATAATATAATATAATATAATATAATATAATATAATATAATATAATATAATATAATATAATATAATATAATATAATATAATATAATATAATATAATATAATATAATATAATATAATATAATATAATATAATATAATATAATATAATATAATATAATATAATATAATATAATATAATATAATATAATATAATATAATATAATATAATATAATATAATATAATATAATATAATATAATATAATATAATATAATATAATATAATATAATATAATATAATATAATATAATATAATATAATATAATATAATATAATATAATATAATATAATATAATATAATATAATATAATATAATATAATATAATATAATATATATAATATAATATAATATAATATAATATAATATAATATAATATAATATAATATAATATAATATAATATAATATAATATAATATAATATAATATAATATAATATAATATAATATAATATAATATAATATAATATAATATAATATAATATAATATAATATAATATAATATAATATAATATAATATAATATAATATAATATAATATAATATAATATAATATAATATAATATAATATAATATAATATAATATAATATAATATAATATAATATAATATAATATAATATAATATAATATAATATAATATAATATAATATAATATAATATAATATAATATAATATAATATAATATAATATAATATAATATAATATAATATAATATAATATAATATAATATAATATAATATAATATAATATAATATAATATAATATAATATAATATAATATAATATAATATAATATAATATAATATAATATAATATAATATAATATAATATAATATAATATAATATAATATAATATAATATAATATAATATAATATAATATAATATAATATAATATAATATAATATAATATAATATAATATAATATAATATAATATAATATAATATAATATAATATAATATAATATAATATAATATAATATAATATAATATAATATAATATAATATAATATAATATAATATAATATAATATAATATAATATAATATAATATAATATAATATAATATAATATAATATAATATAATATAATATAATATAATATAATATAATATAATATAATATAATATAATATAATATAATATAATATAATATAATATAATATAATATAATATAATATAATATAATATAATATAATATAATATAATATAATATAATATAATATAATATAATATAATATAATATAATATAATATAATATAATATAATATAATATAATATAATATAATATAATATAATATAATATAATATAATATAATATAATATAATATAATATAATATAATATAATATAATATAATATAATATAATATAATATAATATAATATAATATAATATAATATAATATAATATAATATAATATAATATAATATAATATAATATAATATAATATAATATAATATAATATAATATAATATAATATAATATAATATAATATAATATAATATAATATAATATAATATAATATAATATAATATAATATAATATAATATAATATAATATAATATAATATAATATAATATAATATAATATAATATAATATAATATAATATAATATAATATAATATAATATAATATAATATAATATAATATAATATAATATAATATAATATAATATAATATAATATAATATAATATAATATAATATAATATAATATAATATAATATAATATAATATAATATAATATAATATAATATAATATAATATAATATAATATAATATAATATAATATAATATAATATAATATAATATAATATAATATAATATAATATAATATAATATAATATAATATAATATAATATAATATAATATAATATAATATAATATAATATAATATAATATAATATAATATAATATAATATAATATAATATAATATAATATAATATAATATAATATAATATAATATAATATAATATAATATAATATAATATAATATAATATAATATAATATAATATAATATAATATAATATAATATAATATAATATAATATAATATAATATAATATAATATAATATAATATAATATAATATAATATAATATAATATAATATAATATAATATAATATAATATAATATAATATAATATAATATAATATAATATAATATAATATAATATAATATAATATAATATAATATAATATAATATAATATAATATAATATAATATAATATAATATAATATAATATAATATAATATAATATAATATAATATAATATAATATAATATAATATAATATAATATAATATAATATAATATAATATAATATAATATAATATAATATAATATAATATAATATAATATAATATAATATAATATAATATAATATAATATAATATAATATAATATAATATAATATAATATAATATAATATAATATAATATAATATAATATAATATAATATAATATAATATAATATAATATAATATAATATAATATAATATAATATAATATAATATAATATAATATAATATAATATAATATAATATAATATAATATAATATAATATAATATAATATAATATAATATAATATAATATAATATAATATAATATAATATAATATAATATAATATAATATAATATAATATAATATAATATAATATAATATAATATAATATAATATAATATAATATAATATAATATAATATAATATAATATAATATAATATAATATAATATAATATAATATAATATAATATAATATAATATAATATAATATAATATAATATAATATAATATAATATAATATAATATAATATAATATAATATAATATAATATAATATAATATAATATAATATAATATAATATAATATAATATAATATAATATAATATAATATAATATAATATAATATAATATAATATAATATAATATAATATAATATAATATAATATAATATAATATAATATAATATAATATAATATAATATAATATAATATAATATAATATAATATAATATAATATAATATAATATAATATAATATAATATAATATAATATAATATAATATAATATAATATAATATAATATAATATAATATAATATAATATAATATAATATAATATAATATAATATAATATAATATAATATAATATAATATAATATAATATAATATAATATAATATAATATAATATAATATAATATAATATAATATAATATAATATAATATAATATAATATAATATAATATAATATAATATAATATAATATAATATAATATAATATAATATAATATAATATAATATAATATAATATAATATAATATAATATAATATAATATAATATAATATAATATAATATAATATAATATAATATAATATAATATAATATAATATAATATAATATAATATAATATAATATAATATAATATAATATAATATAATATAATATAATATAATATAATATAATATAATATAATATAATATAATATAATATAATATAATATAATATAATATAATATAATATAATATAATATAATATAATATAATATAATATAATATAATATAATATAATATAATATAATATAATATAATATAATATAATATAATATAATATAATATAATATAATATAATATAATATAATATAATATAATATAATATAATATAATATAATATAATATAATATAATATAATATAATATAATATAATATAATATAATATAATATAATATAATATAATATAATATAATATAATATAATATAATATAATATAATATAATATAATATAATATAATATAATATAATATAATATAATATAATATAATATAATATAATATAATATAATATAATATAATATAATATAATATAATATAATATAATATAATATAATATAATATAATATAATATAATATAATATAATATAATATAATATAATATAATATAATATAATATAATATAATATAATATAATATAATATAATATAATATAATATAATATAATATAATATAATATAATATAATATAATATAATATAATATAATATAATATAATATAATATAATATAATATAATATAATATAATATAATATAATATAATATAATATAATATAATATAATATAATATAATATAATATAATATAATATAATATAATATAATATAATATAATATAATATAATATAATATAATATAATATAATATAATATAATATAATATAATATAATATAATATAATATAATATAATATAATATAATATAATATAATATAATATAATATAATATAATATAATATAATATAATATAATATAATATAATATAATATAATATAATATAATATAATATAATATAATATAATATAATATAATATAATATAATATAATATAATATAATATAATATAATATAATATAATATAATATAATATAATATAATATAATATAATATAATATAATATAATATAATATAATATAATATAATATAATATAATATAATATAATATAATATAATATAATATAATATAATATAATATAATATAATATAATATAATATAATATAATATAATATAATATAATATAATATAATATAATATAATATAATATAATATAATATAATATAATATAATATAATATAATATAATATATAATATAATATAATATAATATAATATAATATAATATAATATAATATAATATAATATAATATAATATAATATAATATAATATAATATAATATAATATAATATAATATAATATAATATAATATAATATAATATAATATAATATAATATAATATAATATAATATAATATAATATAATATAATATAATATAATATAATATAATATAATATAATATAATATAATATAATATAATATAATATAATATAATATAATATAATATAATATAATATAATATAATATAATATAATATAATATAATATAATATAATATAATATAATATAATATAATATAATATAATATAATATAATATAATATAATATAATATAATATAATATAATATAATATAATATAATATAATATAATATAATATAATATAATATAATATAATATAATATAATATAATATAATATAATATAATATAATATAATATAATATAATATAATATAATATAATATAATATAATATAATATAATATAATATAATATAATATAATATAATATAATATAATATAATATAATATAATATAATATAATATAATATAATATAATATAATATAATATAATATAATATAATATAATATAATATAATATAATATAATATAATATAATATAATATAATATAATATAATATAATATAATATAATATAATATAATATAATATAATATAATATAATATAATATAATATAATATAATATAATATAATATAATATAATATAATATAATATAATATAATATAATATAATATAATATAATATAATATAATATAATATAATATAATATAATATAATATAATATAATATAATATAATATAATATAATATAATATAATATAATATAATATAATATAATATAATATAATATAATATAATATAATATAATATAATATAATATAATATAATATAATATAATATAATATAATATAATATAATATAATATAATATAATATAATATAATATAATATAATATAATATAATATAATATAATATAATATAATATAATATAATATAATATAATATAATATAATATAATATAATATAATATAATATAATATAATATAATATAATATAATATAATATAATATAATATAATATAATATAATATAATATAATATAATATAATATAATATAATATAATATAATATAATATAATATA
>CAVMKG010000229.1:0-27305 GCA_963682025.1 Cordilura impudica | reverse complement strand
TTTACATTTTACATTTTACATTTTACATTTTACATTTTACATTTTACATTTTACATTTTACATTTTACATTTTACATTTTACATTTTACATTTTACATTTTACATTTTACATTTTACATTTTACATTTTACATTTTACATTTTACATTTTACATTTTACATTTTACATTTTACATTTTACATTTTACATTTTACATTTTACATTTTACATTTTACATTTTACATTTTACATTTTACATTTTACATTTTACATTTTACATTTTACATTTTACATTTTACATTTTACATTTTACATTTTACATTTTACATTTTACATTTTACATTTTACATTTTACATTTTACATTTTACATTTTACATTTTACATTTTACATTTTACATTTTACATTTTACATTTTACATTTTACATTTTACATTTTACATTTTACATTTTACATTTTACATTTTACATTTTACATTTTACATTTTACATTTTACATTTTACATTTTACATTTTACATTTTACATTTTACATTTTACATTTTACATTTTACATTTTACATTTTACATTTTACATTTTACATTTTACATTTTACATTTTACATTTTACATTTTACATTTTACATTTTACATTTTACATTTTACATTTTACATTTTACATTTTACATTTTACATTTTACATTTTACATTTTACATTTTACATTTTACATTTTACATTTTACATTTTACATTTTACATTTTACATTTTACATTTTACATTTTACATTTTACATTTTACATTTTACATTTTACATTTTACATTTTACATTTTACATTTTACATTTTACATTTTACATTTTACATTTTACATTTTACATTTTACATTTTACATTTTACATTTTACATTTTACATTTTACATTTTACATTTTACATTTTACATTTTACATTTTACATTTTACATTTTACATTTTACATTTTACATTTTACATTTTACATTTTACATTTTACATTTTACATTTTACATTTTACATTTTACATTTTACATTTTACATTTTACATTTTACATTTTACATTTTACATTTTACATTTTACATTTTACATTTTACATTTTACATTTTACATTTTACATTTTACATTTTACATTTTACATTTTACATTTTACATTTTACATTTTACATTTTACATTTTACATTTTACATTTTACATTTTACATTTTACATTTTACATTTTACATTTTACATTTTACATTTTACATTTTACATTTTACATTTTACATTTTACATTTTACATTTTACATTTTACATTTTACATTTTACATTTTACATTTTACATTTTACATTTTACATTTTACATTTTACATTTTACATTTTACATTTTACATTTTACATTTTACATTTTACATTTTACATTTTACATTTTACATTTTACATTTTACATTTTACATTTTACATTTTACATTTTACATTTTACATTTTACATTTTACATTTTACATTTTACATTTTACATTTTACATTTTACATTTTACATTTTACATTTTACATTTTACATTTTACATTTTACATTTTACATTTTACATTTTACATTTTACATTTTACATTTTACATTTTACATTTTACATTTTACATTTTACATTTTACATTTTACATTTTACATTTTACATTTTACATTTTACATTTTACATTTTACATTTTACATTTTACATTTTACATTTTACATTTTACATTTTACATTTTACATTTTACATTTTACATTTTACATTTTACATTTTACATTTTACATTTTACATTTTACATTTTACATTTTACATTTTACATTTTACATTTTACATTTTACATTTTACATTTTACATTTTACATTTTACATTTTACATTTTACATTTTACATTTTACATTTTACATTTTACATTTTACATTTTACATTTTACATTTTACATTTTACATTTTACATTTTACATTTTACATTTTACATTTTACATTTTACATTTTACATTTTACATTTTACATTTTACATTTTACATTTTACATTTTACATTTTACATTTTACATTTTACATTTTACATTTTACATTTTACATTTTACATTTTACATTTTACATTTTACATTTTACATTTTACATTTTACATTTTACATTTTACATTTTACATTTTACATTTTACATTTTACATTTTACATTTTACATTTTACATTTTACATTTTACATTTTACATTTTACATTTTACATTTTACATTTTACATTTTACATTTTACATTTTACATTTTACATTTTACATTTTACATTTTACATTTTACATTTTACATTTTACATTTTACATTTTACATTTTACATTTTACATTTTACATTTTACATTTTACATTTTACATTTTACATTTTACATTTTACATTTTACATTTTACATTTTACATTTTACATTTTACATTTTACATTTTACATTTTACATTTTACATTTTACATTTTACATTTTACATTTTACATTTTACATTTTACATTTTACATTTTACATTTTACATTTTACATTTTACATTTTACATTTTACATTTTACATTTTACATTTTACATTTTACATTTTACATTTTACATTTTACATTTTACATTTTACATTTTACATTTTACATTTTACATTTTACATTTTACATTTTACATTTTACATTTTACATTTTACATTTTACATTTTACATTTTACATTTTACATTTTACATTTTACATTTTACATTTTACATTTTACATTTTACATTTTACATTTTACATTTTACATTTTACATTTTACATTTTACATTTTACATTTTACATTTTACATTTTACATTTTACATTTTACATTTTACATTTTACATTTTACATTTTACATTTTACATTTTACATTTTACATTTTACATTTTACATTTTACATTTTACATTTTACATTTTACATTTTACATTTTACATTTTACATTTTACATTTTACATTTTACATTTTACATTTTACATTTTACATTTTACATTTTACATTTTACATTTTACATTTTACATTTTACATTTTACATTTTACATTTTACATTTTACATTTTACATTTTACATTTTACATTTTACATTTTACATTTTACATTTTACATTTTACATTTTACATTTTACATTTTACATTTTACATTTTACATTTTACATTTTACATTTTACATTTTACATTTTACATTTTACATTTTACATTTTACATTTTACATTTTACATTTTACATTTTACATTTTACATTTTACATTTTACATTTTACATTTTACATTTTACATTTTACATTTTACATTTTACATTTTACATTTTACATTTTACATTTTACATTTTACATTTTACATTTTACATTTTACATTTTACATTTTACATTTTACATTTTACATTTTACATTTTACATTTTACATTTTACATTTTACATTTTACATTTTACATTTTACATTTTACATTTTACATTTTACATTTTACATTTTACATTTTACATTTTACATTTTACATTTTACATTTTACATTTTACATTTTACATTTTACATTTTACATTTTACATTTTACATTTTACATTTTACATTTTACATTTTACATTTTACATTTTACATTTTACATTTTACATTTTACATTTTACATTTTACATTTTACATTTTACATTTTACATTTTACATTTTACATTTTACATTTTACATTTTACATTTTACATTTTACATTTTACATTTTACATTTTACATTTTACATTTTACATTTTACATTTTACATTTTACATTTTACATTTTACATTTTACATTTTACATTTTACATTTTACATTTTACATTTTACATTTTACATTTTACATTTTACATTTTACATTTTACATTTTACATTTTACATTTTACATTTTACATTTTACATTTTACATTTTACATTTTACATTTTACATTTTACATTTTACATTTTACATTTTACATTTTACATTTTACATTTTACATTTTACATTTTACATTTTACATTTTACATTTTACATTTTACATTTTACATTTTACATTTTACATTTTACATTTTACATTTTACATTTTACATTTTACATTTTACATTTTACATTTTACATTTTACATTTTACATTTTACATTTTACATTTTACATTTTACATTTTACATTTTACATTTTACATTTTACATTTTACATTTTACATTTTACATTTTACATTTTACATTTTACATTTTACATTTTACATTTTACATTTTACATTTTACATTTTACATTTTACATTTTACATTTTACATTTTACATTTTACATTTTACATTTTACATTTTACATTTTACATTTTACATTTTACATTTTACATTTTACATTTTACATTTTACATTTTACATTTTACATTTTACATTTTACATTTTACATTTTACATTTTACATTTTACATTTTACATTTTACATTTTACATTTTACATTTTACATTTTACATTTTACATTTTACATTTTACATTTTACATTTTACATTTTACATTTTACATTTTACATTTTACATTTTACATTTTACATTTTACATTTTACATTTTACATTTTACATTTTACATTTTACATTTTACATTTTACATTTTACATTTTACATTTTACATTTTACATTTTACATTTTACATTTTACATTTTACATTTTACATTTTACATTTTACATTTTACATTTTACATTTTACATTTTACATTTTACATTTTACATTTTACATTTTACATTTTACATTTTACATTTTACATTTTACATTTTACATTTTACATTTTACATTTTACATTTTACATTTTACATTTTACATTTTACATTTTACATTTTACATTTTACATTTTACATTTTACATTTTACATTTTACATTTTACATTTTACATTTTACATTTTACATTTTACATTTTACATTTTACATTTTACATTTTACATTTTACATTTTACATTTTACATTTTACATTTTACATTTTACATTTTACATTTTACATTTTACATTTTACATTTTACATTTTACATTTTACATTTTACATTTTACATTTTACATTTTACATTTTACATTTTACATTTTACATTTTACATTTTACATTTTACATTTTACATTTTACATTTTACATTTTACATTTTACATTTTACATTTTACATTTTACATTTTACATTTTACATTTTACATTTTACATTTTACATTTTACATTTTACATTTTACATTTTACATTTTACATTTTACATTTTACATTTTACATTTTACATTTTACATTTTACATTTTACATTTTACATTTTACATTTTACATTTTACATTTTACATTTTACATTTTACATTTTACATTTTACATTTTACATTTTACATTTTACATTTTACATTTTACATTTTACATTTTACATTTTACATTTTACATTTTACATTTTACATTTTACATTTTACATTTTACATTTTACATTTTACATTTTACATTTTACATTTTACATTTTACATTTTACATTTTACATTTTACATTTTACATTTTACATTTTACATTTTACATTTTACATTTTACATTTTACATTTTACATTTTACATTTTACATTTTACATTTTACATTTTACATTTTACATTTTACATTTTACATTTTACATTTTACATTTTACATTTTACATTTTACATTTTACATTTTACATTTTACATTTTACATTTTACATTTTACATTTTACATTTTACATTTTACATTTTACATTTTACATTTTACATTTTACATTTTACATTTTACATTTTACATTTTACATTTTACATTTTACATTTTACATTTTACATTTTACATTTTACATTTTACATTTTACATTTTACATTTTACATTTTACATTTTACATTTTACATTTTACATTTTACATTTTACATTTTACATTTTACATTTTACATTTTACATTTTACATTTTACATTTTACATTTTACATTTTACATTTTACATTTTACATTTTACATTTTACATTTTACATTTTACATTTTACATTTTACATTTTACATTTTACATTTTACATTTTACATTTTACATTTTACATTTTACATTTTACATTTTACATTTTACATTTTACATTTTACATTTTACATTTTACATTTTACATTTTACATTTTACATTTTACATTTTACATTTTACATTTTACATTTTACATTTTACATTTTACATTTTACATTTTACATTTTACATTTTACATTTTACATTTTACATTTTACATTTTACATTTTACATTTTACATTTTACATTTTACATTTTACATTTTACATTTTACATTTTACATTTTACATTTTACATTTTACATTTTACATTTTACATTTTACATTTTACATTTTACATTTTACATTTTACATTTTACATTTTACATTTTACATTTTACATTTTACATTTTACATTTTACATTTTACATTTTACATTTTACATTTTACATTTTACATTTTACATTTTACATTTTACATTTTACATTTTACATTTTACATTTTACATTTTACATTTTACATTTTACATTTTACATTTTACATTTTACATTTTACATTTTACATTTTACATTTTACATTTTACATTTTACATTTTACATTTTACATTTTACATTTTACATTTTACATTTTACATTTTACATTTTACATTTTACATTTACATTTTACATTTTACATTTTACATTTTACATTTTACATTTTACATTTTACATTTTACATTTTACATTTACATTTTACATTTTACATTTTACATTTTACATTTTACATTTTACATTTTACATTTTACATTTTACATTTTACATTTTACATTTTACATTTTACATTTTACATTTTACATTTTACATTTTACATTTTACATTTTACATTTTACATTTTACATTTTACATTTTACATTTTACATTTTACATTTTACATTTTACATTTTACATTTTACATTTTACATTTTACATTTTACATTTTACATTTTACATTTTACATTTTACATTTTACATTTTACATTTTACATTTTACATTTTACATTTTACATTTTACATTTTACATTTTACATTTTACATTTTACATTTTACATTTTACATTTTACATTTTACATTTTACATTTTACATTTTACATTTTACATTTTACATTTTACATTTTACATTTTACATTTTACATTTTACATTTTACATTTTACATTTTACATTTTACATTTTACATTTTACATTTTACATTTTACATTTTACATTTTACATTTTACATTTTACATTTTACATTTTACATTTTACATTTTACATTTTACATTTTACATTTTACATTTTACATTTTACATTTTACATTTTACATTTTACATTTTACATTTTACATTTTACATTTTACATTTTACATTTTACATTTTACATTTTACATTTTACATTTTACATTTTACATTTTACATTTTACATTTTACATTTTACATTTTACATTTTACATTTTACATTTTACATTTTACATTTTACATTTTACATTTTACATTTTACATTTTACATTTTACATTTTACATTTTACATTTTACATTTTACATTTTACATTTTACATTTTACATTTTACATTTTACATTTTACATTTTACATTTTACATTTTACATTTTACATTTTACATTTTACATTTTACATTTTACATTTTACATTTTACATTTTACATTTTACATTTTACATTTTACATTTTACATTTTACATTTTACATTTTACATTTTACATTTTACATTTTACATTTTACATTTTACATTTTACATTTTACATTTTACATTTTACATTTTACATTTTACATTTTACATTTTACATTTTACATTTTACATTTTACATTTTACATTTTACATTTTACATTTTACATTTTACATTTTACATTTTACATTTTACATTTTACATTTTACATTTTACATTTTACATTTTACATTTTACATTTTACATTTTACATTTTACATTTTACATTTTACATTTTACATTTTACATTTTACATTTTACATTTTACATTTTACATTTTACATTTTACATTTTACATTTTACATTTTACATTTTACATTTTACATTTTACATTTTACATTTTACATTTTACATTTACATTTTACATTTTACATTTTACATTTTACATTTTACATTTTACATTTTACATTTTACATTTTACATTTTACATTTTACATTTTACATTTTACATTTTACATTTTACATTTTACATTTTACATTTTACATTTTACATTTTACATTTTACATTTTACATTTTACATTTTACATTTTACATTTTACATTTTACATTTTACATTTTACATTTTACATTTTACATTTTACATTTTACATTTTACATTTTACATTTTACATTTTACATTTTACATTTTACATTTTACATTTTACATTTTACATTTTACATTTTACATTTTACATTTTACATTTTACATTTTACATTTTACATTTTACATTTTACATTTTACATTTTACATTTTACATTTTACATTTTACATTTTACATTTTACATTTTACATTTTACATTTTACATTTTACATTTTACATTTTACATTTTACATTTTACATTTTACATTTTACATTTTACATTTTACATTTTACATTTTACATTTTACATTTTACATTTTACATTTTACATTTTACATTTTACATTTTACATTTTACATTTTACATTTTACATTTTACATTTTACATTTTACATTTTACATTTTACATTTTACATTTTACATTTTACATTTTACATTTTACATTTTACATTTTACATTTTACATTTTACATTTTACATTTTACATTTTACATTTTACATTTTACAATTTACATTTTACATTTTACATTTCACATTTTACATTTTACATTTTACATTTTACATTTTACATTTTACATTTTACATTTTACATTTTACATTTTACATTTTACATTTTACATTTTACATTTTACATTTTACATTTTCCATTTTCCATTTTCTGTTTCTCATTTTCCATTTTCCATTTTCCATTTTCCATTTTTCATTTTCCACTTTTCATTTTTCGTTTTCATTTTTTCTTTCATATTGGCGATTTTTTTATTATAACGTGATAATGATAAAAAATATGTGGTAATACTACTAACATGAGCTATGTTATTGTGTTCTTGGTATTGTTAATATATGTGTATGCATAATTTTTTTGTGGCATTTTTTGTGTTGTTGTACAATTATAATGTTCAACCACTAAACTGTTACAACAAACACACTGGGTTTTATGTTTTTTTTAGAGGTATCTACATATTTTTGCTCGTATCTAATCACGATGATGCCCGATTTAGCCAATTTTCAATACCAACCTGCTGGGAATTACGGCAAATGATATTATTGTAGCCTTATCCAGTTAGATGGCTTTTTTGTGAATGAGCGTGATTTCAACAGACAGACGGACAGACGGACATCGCTATATCGACTCGAGCTGTGATAAGGATCAAGAATATATATACTTTATGGGGTCGGAAATTAGTTTTTCGATGCGTTACAACGGAATGACAAACCTATGTACACCCTCTGCCACTGACGTGTGGAGGGTATAAAAATGGAAATTGGAAAATGAAAAATGGAAAAGGGAACATGAAAATTGAAAAATGAAAAATTAAAAATGGAAAATGGAAAACGCAAAATGGAAAATGGAAAATGAAAATTGAAAAATGGAATATGAAAGTTGAAAAATTAAAAATTGAAAATAAAAAATGGAAAATGAAAATTGAAGAATGGAAAATGCAAAATGGAAAATTGAAAATGAAAATTGAAAAATGGAAAATGGAAAATGAAAATTGAATATTGAAAATTGAAAAATTGAAAAGGGAATATGAAAAATTAAAAATGGAAATTGGAAAATGAAAATTGAAAAATGAATAATGAAAAATGGAAAATGGAAAACACAAAAATTAAAAATTAAATATTAAAAATTAATAATTAAAAATTAAAAATTAAAAATTAAAAATTAAGAATTAAAAATTAAAAATTGAAAATTAAAAATTAGAAATTAAAAATTAAAAATTTAAAATTAAAAATTATAAATTAAAAATTAAAAATTAAAAATTAAAAATTAAAAATTAAAAATTAAAAATTAAAAATTAAAAATTAGAAATTAAAAATTAAAAATTAAAAATTAAAAATTAAAAATTAAAAATTAAAAATTAAAAATTAAAAATTAAAAATTAAAAATTAAAAATTAAAAATTAAAAATTAAAAATTAAAAATTAAAAATTAAAAATTAAAAATTAAAAATTAAAAATTAAAAATTAAAAATTAAAAATTAAAAATTAAAAATTAAAAATTAAAAATTAAAAATTAAAAATTAAAAATTAAAAATTAAAAATTAAAAATTAAAAATTAAAAATTAAAAATTAAAAATTAAAAATTAAAAATTAAAAATTAAAAATTAAAAATTAAAAATTAAAAATTAAAAATTAAAAATTAAAAATTAAAAATTAAAAATTAAAAATTAAAAATTAAAAATTAAAAATTAAAAATTAAAAATTAAAAATTAAAAATTAAAAATTAAAAATTAAAAATTAAAAATTAAAAATTAAAAATTAAAAATTAAAAATTAAAAATTAAAAATTAAAAATTAAAAATTAAAAATTAAAAATTAAAAATTAAAAATTAAAAATTAAAAATTAAAAATTAAAAATTAAAAATTAAAAATTAGAAATTAAAAATTAAAAATTAAAAATTAAAAATTAAAAATTAAAAATTAAAAATTAAAAATTAAAAATTAAAAATTAAAAATTAGAAATTAAAAATTAAAAATTAAAAATTAAAAATTAAAAATTAAAAATTAAAAATTAGAAATCAAAAATTAAAAATTAAAGACTCAGGTGGAGGGTATCAAAAAATTCGGCACAGCCGAATTTAACACTCTTACTTGTTGCTTTTAAAACAGTTCTACATAGTTATATAGAATTCTTATTCTGCTTTACCTACAAACTACAAAATATCTGATTGCGATTACATGTAATTTTTAAAAATTGTTTATAATTACTAAAGCATTATTAGTCACATAAATACAAAATTGCACTTTTTAAATTTTCCATTCAAATTTTAGAAAATATCAATTCTAAAAACTGGAATTAAAATTTCCAATTATAAATTATAAAATATTAATTGAATTTCAGAAATCATATCAAAACGTCGGAAATAATAATTTTAAATTTAGAAGACATCAATTTCATCAAATTCCAAAAAAAACAAGTAAGAGTTTTAAATTCGGCTGTGCCGAATTTTTTGATACCCTCCACCTTTGTCTTTAACTCTATGTTACACCCAATGTTGAGTACGACTACACTTTAAAACTTTTGCCGATACTGAAACATTAATTCCGAATAACAAAATTCAAATGATTCTTGGCTAAAAATTATTATTATTAAAAGTAAGCAAATTTTAAAATATTTTTATCTGAATTATTTTTTATTTTTATCTGCATTACATTCAATACAAAAAAAAAAATACATAATAATAACAGGTAAGAAACTCAATATAGAAATTTAAACTTATCATATCTATTTATTTCATTTTCCATTTTTCATTTTCCATTTTCCGTTTTTCGTTTTTCAATTTTCATTTTCCATTTTTCAATTTTCATTTTACATTTTTCATATTTCATTTTCCATTTTTCATTTTTCAATTTTTCAATTTTCATTTTCCATTTTTCGATTTTCATTTTCGATTTTCCATTTTGCATTTTCCATTTTTCATTTTCCATTTTTCATTTTCCATTTTTAATTTTTCAATTTTCATTTTTCATTTTCCATTTTCCATTTTTCAATTTTCCATTTTCCATTTTTCAAATTTAATTTTTCAATTTTCATTTTCATTCGACTCGAGCTGTGATAAGGATCAAGAATATATATACTTTATAGGGTCGGAAATTAGTTTTTCGATGCGTTACAAACGGAATGACAAACCTATATATACCCTCTGCCACTGACGTGTGGAGGGTATAAAAACACCAAATATGTATACATTTAAAAAATGTTTACATTAAAAAGAAAAAATGGCATACAGGAGAAATTAATAGCTTTTCAGTAACTTCTTTTAACGATAGTCGAATCGTTAAAAAAAGAAAAGGAAAATTATCAGTAAAATTTTAAACGATATTCGCTATTGTTAATGTCAGCTGTTGTTGTTATCTAAACGACAACCATTTTTGTGTTGTTTATTCAAAAATTAAATTTTTAGGTTGAAATGTCGTCATACATAAATAAAAATCATAAAATCGTGAAAATATTTTGCTTTTGTTAAAAAGCTTTTTTAAATAAATAAAAAAATTAAATAGCATATTCAATTCATTATTTCATTTTCAAATAAATAAACAGAAATATTAGTAAAAACAAGTAAGAGTGTTAAATTCGGCTGTGCCGATTCTTTGATACCCTCCACATCGGTTTGAGTATTGATAATAAATGTAAACAAAATATTGGAAAAAGTAAACAATTTGTTAAATTTAATACCAAAAAAATTATTTCAGAAAATTCTGTGGGTTGGTTTTCATCTTTTCTATTATTTCGGTGTTTGCTTTTTGGTCATCCATTTTCCATTTTTCATTTTTCAATTTTCATTTTCCATTTTCCATTTCTCATTTTTCAATTTTCATTTTCCATTTTTCATTTTTTAATTTTCATTTTCCATTTTTCATTTTTCATTTTTCAATTTCCATTTTTAATTTTTCAATTTTCATTTTCCATTCTTCATTTTTCAATTTTCCATTTTTCAATTCTCATTCTCCATTTCCCATTTTGCATTTGCCATTTTTTAATTTTCATTTTCCATTGTCCATTTTTCAATTTTCATATTCCATTTAACATTTTACATTTTTCATTTTTCAAATTTCATTTTCCATTTTTCAATTTTCATTTTCCATTTTCCATTTTCTATTTTCCATTTTCAATTTTTCAATTTTCATTTCCCTTTTTCAATTTTCATTTTCAATTTTCCATTTTGCATTTTCCATTTTTCAATTTTCATTTTTAATTTTCCATTTTTAATTTTTCCATTCCATTTTTCAATTTTCATTTTCCATTTCCCATTTTCCATTTTCCATCTATCCATTTTGCGTTTTCTATTTTCCATTTCTCATTTTTCATTTTTCAATTTTCATTTTCAATATTCATTTTCCATTTTCCATTTCTATTTTTTCATTTTTCAAATTTTCATTTTCCATTTTTCATTTTCCATTTTTAATTTTTCAATTTTCAATTTTCATTTCCCATTTGCCATTTTCCATTTTGCGTTTTCCCTTTTCCATTTTTCATTTTTCAATTTTCATTTTCCATTTTCCATTTTTCAATTTTCATTTTTATACCCTATACCACTATGTGGTTTGGGTATAATGACTTTGTGCTGCTGTTTGTAACAACCAAAAATATTTGACCTAGACCCATCTTTAATTATACCGATCGAATCAGAATCACTTTCTGAGTTGATTTAACAATGTCCGTCCGTCCGTCCGTCCGTCCGTCCGTCTGTGTGTCCATGTAAAGCTTGTAATCAAACTGCAGGTCGCAAATATGAATATATTTTGATGAAATTTGGTATATAAGCTTTTATCGGCCATGGGATGAACGCTATTGAAATTGGTGAGAATCGGTCCATGTTCAGACCTAGCCCCCATACAAATTACCCATATGAAATCGACATAAATTGCCATAAGATCCAAACTGTCATATAGATCTTACTCAAATTTGGTTTGTATGCGTTCATTACATCCACTAATGAGTAGTCCAAAAATGATCCCTTTGACCCCATATAGAGCTGCTTCCCGATCTTCACTTAAATCTATTAAAAAACAAAAATATTGCACTGATTCTTCTCAAATTTTGTTTGTACATATTTTTGCAAAATACAAAAGACTTTACCAAACATGATCAGGATCGGTCCATTTTTCGACCTAGTCACTTTATAGATATAGCATCCGATATGAACTTTTTCATATCTGCGGCCAAAAAAATTAATAAAAATCCCACTCATATTTGGTTTTTGCTTATTTTCAATGTAAAGTTAGTTGGGCCTAAGAGATAGGGTTTCTAAACGCATGGTATAGGGTATCGTATAGTCGGTCCAGAGCGACTATAATTTTCTTACTTGTTCATTTTCCATTTTCAATTTTCATTTTCCATTTTAGAATTTGGTTGCTGATCGGCATGCATTTAGGTTATATACCTATATGCATGCGTTTCCGGTTATATGACATAACTTCTCGTTTAATTTAGTTTTTGCTAATTAAATAGCTCGCCCTAACCTCCATTGCAAATGTAATGGTTGTGTAGGGTAGCTATATACATTAAATCGTTCTAATTGGAGATGGCTGTATAGTTTCTTTTAACTGGCCAAATATTTCTTCATTGCGGCCATATAGGTCGGATGGACTTACAAAATAATAACCAAAAAAAAGTTCTCTCAACTTTTTTATTTAAACATTGCCATTTTTTAAAACATAGAGAATAGATTTATAATAATAAATAAGCAAATAAGGGATGCCAAACGCAAAAAACCAAATGTCCCAAACATTTTAAATAAAATAATTTGTTATCTATTTTCAATTTCAATTATATATTCTTCCTTTATTTAGATATTTTAACAAATTTGATATTTACATATGAGATCTTATCTTTACATATAGATATTGCAACAAATAATATATAGGATCTAAAGACATTAAATAGTTTTTATTTTATTTTTTAATGATTTTTAAAGGAAAATGGGAGGAAAAAAACCTTTATATGATTTAATAAATTCAAATACTATCTGAAAATATTTATATGCTTATAGAAGGTTTATTAGAAATAATAGACCTCTATAAGCATATAATTTTCAATTTGGTGATTTCTTTTTAATTTTACGTTATTTCTCTACATTCTCTTATCAGTGGGTAAGAGGAATTTTCAATTTTGGCAAAGTAATTATTGTTAATCCTTGTTATGAAATCGAAAATTTTTTCATAACCTGTTTCTTCATGAAGAAGATTTGTAGGATACCTCCAGGGCTTTTTATTTATCATTTTAAGACATTTGTTTTGTATAATTTGTAAGCGTTTTAGGTGGCAGTTGGCAGCGTCACTCCAAATAGGACACGCGTATGTTAATATCGGCCTTATAACACTTTTGAAGAGTAGATTTTTGTTTTTGGGGTTTAGAAATGACCTTCTATTTAGTAGTGGCCATAATGCTTTAAATGATTTTATAGCTTTTTGGCACGTAGCCATAATATGTTGTTTAAAAGTAAGCTTTTTGTCCAAGACAACTCCGAGATATTTGACATGATTAAGTACATTTATGGTATTATTTCCAATATGAAGATGACGTCTTGGCAGTCTTTTGGGAGATTTGTTGAACGGAAAAATAATTGCTTGGGTCTTGTTTGGATTAATTTTGATTTTCCATTTGTGAAAATATTTACTGTAATTAACAAGTCCCTTTTCCATTTTCTTCAGGAGTGCACTTGTAAGTTTGTTTGAAGAAATTAACGCAGTATCATCTGCGTAGTAAGCAACTTTCATATATTTCGGAACTTTGAAATCGGATGTATATATCGAGTAAAGCAATGGCGACAAGACTGATCCTTGAGGTAACCCTGTGGTAATGGTTTTTGGAGATGATGTTTCATTATTAATCGCAACTTTAAAGCTTCTGCCGTTAATGAAATCTGAAATAAGTTTGCATAAATATTTTGGTATATTTGCATCAAGAAGTTTAAATACTAGGCCATTATGCCAAACGGTGTCAAACGCTTTTTCGATATCCAACAATATTAGACCCGTTGAACGTTTATTGTTTTTATTGCTGATTATTTGATTTTTAATTCTGTTTATTTGGTGAGTAGTGCTATGCCCTTTTTTAAATCCAAATTGTTCTTTAGCAACAATAGAATTGGTCGTTACAAATTCACTAAGACGAGAATGTAGTATTTTTTCAAATATTTTACCTAAGTTACTTAATAAACTAATAGGTCTGTAGCTGTTTGGGTTATATTTTGGCTTGCTAGGTTTGTTAATAGCTATAACCTTAGCATTTTTGAAATGGTTAGGGAAATAGTTGAGTTTGATGCAGCTGTTAAATATTATAACCAGTAATTTTAGAGCTTTGAGTGGTAGTTTCTTTAAGAGCAGGTTGGGAACATTGTCAAAACCAGGAGATTTTGAGGGTTTTATTGATAAGACAATATTCATTACTTCTTCTAGAGATGTATAAATTGCTGACTCAGAACTGGGATTTTCCTTCTCAAAATTATTTACTGTTGTATTTATTACTATATCCGCTGAGTGGTTGTAAATCGAAGTGAGGTTATTTGCTTTGACAAATGTATTTGCCAGGACTTCAGCCTTGTCCTTATCAGATGTTATCCTTGTATTTCCAACCTCAAGGTGAGAGATTTGATTTTTTCCTTTTCCTCGCAAGTTCCTGCTTATTCTCCAAAATGATTTATCACCTGGTTTTAAATTGGATAATAATTGAGACCATTTCTTATTGCGCTCCGAATTAATACTTTTATCAATCATGTTACTTAGAAACTTAGTACATTGATTATAAAAAGTTTGCTCGGCTATATTTGAAGATCGTTGGCTTTTTCTTTTAAAGCTTCGTCTTAGTTTAATATATTTCACAGTACTTTCTGGTAATGTGAAATTATTTTGTTGAGTTATTTTAGGTGTAGACGCATCCCTTGCTTCAAAAACTACATTTATAAATTTTTGTATTTCCTGATCAATTACTGCTTTGGTATTGTATATATCCGAATTTAACGTGATTTTATTTTCTAAAAAATTCATATAAATGTTCCAGTTGGTTGCACTATAATCATAATAGTTGAGGTCAACCTGCGAGGCCACTGATCTTTTAAGTGTACACATAATGGGGCGATGGTCTGATGGTATTTCGTAATCCATTGTCTTTACGTCTATATTTAAAGCGGTATTGCTTAAAATAATATCGACTGTAGATGCTTCGCGATTGTGTTGATGGGGGAATAGGGTTGGACTATTAGGATAGTGTATAAAAAAATTGCTTGATTGCTGTAGATTGTTCAGTGCGATTCCTGCAGTATTATTTGAACGGCAATTCCAAGAGCAATGTTTGGCATTTAGGTCACCAAAAACTATGTATTCTTTGGTGGGAGGTGTTAGGTTCAAGATATCAGCACAGAAGTTATGGGTATATCTTGGTGAATATAACGAAGATACAACAATAGGTCTATTATTTATAATAACTTCAATTGAGATGTTTTCGATTGATGAAGTGTTTGATATAAAGAGGTTTTTGTGAGCGACAGATTTATGAATTAACAGAGCTACTCCTCCTCCTCTTGCATCTGTTCTGTCACTTCTATATAAATAATAATTTTTAAAATAGGGTCTATGATTTTCTGAAAAAAATGTTTCATTCAAAGACGCTATTTTAATATTTTCTCTTTCAATTAGTATTTCAAATTGTTTTAATTTAGAAAAGTTTGAAATGCCATTAGCATTCAAGTGAAGCATTTTGAATTCGTTTATAATATTAGTATAATCCATGGGCGTATTTTACCATTGACATTACAACTTTGATTTGTTGTACTTTTGAAGTGCACCTATGCAAATCATCCATAGCTGTAGTGAAAATATCAAAAAGCTCATCAATGCTAAATAAATCGTTGTTTGATTTCAGCTGATTAGCATATGTAGCTTTGCTGTTATTATTGATGTTATTGTTACAATTTGTATTGTTGTTTCTTAAGTTAGGAAAATCTCCCACATTAAATTGAAATGAGTTATTTTGTTGTTGTCTGCTTTTATTCGGACTTTTAGAAGTAACTCTTGTTCTAGTTTCCAAATAGAGAGAACGTAAAGGACAGTTGATATCGTTTGCAGAGTGATCAGTTCTTTCTTTTCCTTGTTGTTTGCAATTAAAGCATGTAAAAACAGCTGGTCTTTTTTCATTTGTGTTAAACGGACACACACTTGTATGATGTTGTTCTGCACATATCATACACGCAGCACTTCGATGGCAATGTTCGCCGCCGTGGCCATACATCAAGCAGTTCCAGCATTGAGTTGGTTTGTTCTTGGATTTCGATTTATATTTTTTCCAAGAAATTATAATATTAGAAATTGTTTGTACATTTTTTAAAGCAGTTGGATTAAAATTTTTACGAACAAATTGAACTTTATAAACTGCATTATTGTTTGAACTGAATTTGGTGGTTATTTCAGTTACGGAAGAGGGGGATAGGTTGTAGTTTTTTAGCTCCTTGGAGATTTCCTCAGAGCTTATGCGGGGTAAACCGTGTAAAAAGGTGGTGTATAACCTATTTTCTTTGGAGCCATAGGAATGAAACTCCATCTTATTCTCTTTAAGTATTTGCTTGTAGCATTCGTACATTTTATTACTAGGAGCAAAAATTTTGGTACCAATTGAAGTACGTTTGAAAATGCAATCCTTACCAAGCAGCTTTTGTATTTCTGAAAATGAAGCGTTAGCTTCTACAACAATGGGTGGAGGTTTGTGTTCCTTAACATCGTTAATATTTGATACGGGAGTTACGTCCATATCATTGAGGCCAGCAAGCAGGCTAAATCTGTTGCTTGAAGTTGACGCCATGTTCGGGTTAACAAAACCCGGAGGAAGTTTTGTCATCTTCTTATTCACAAGCTTTCTTTTTGATGAAGATTTGGCCCCTCGGGCCATCGCAAAATTTTTATTCCTGTTTTAAAGCTGGATTGTCTACCACGTGAGTTCAAATGAGATCAAGAATAGGCAATTGCAAAAACAAAAATAAACACTTGTTTTTAATTTTAAATAGTTGTACTCTAAGCGCTTTGATTTTTTACACAACCGTTCGTAAAGAGAGTTAGATTCGAACTGATAATTTGTTATCTTTATTTTCTGAAAAACTTCAAATTTTCATCCAAAAAAAATTGTAAAAATTTATATATAAATTACATTCTCATCAAATTGCGTTTATTTATGTAACAATTTTTATGTTCGCAATTATTAAAAATCATTTGAGGTTTTCTAAGATTCATTGAATTTAAATTAATGTTTTCTGTATGCGATTCTGTAAATTTCAACGATCGGACAATCGGAAAATATATCGACAACTATTGTTGTTTGCACTAAGGATTAAGTAATTCACTAAGTTCATGCATCTTAACGACAGTCGACAAATCCATTTTTCTATTTATTTAAATTGTAAACGAGTGGCATCTCTGTCAAAATAAGCGAAAAAAACAAAAGAATAGAAAAAAAAAACAAATTACGTCGTGTTTGACAGGATGATTTCATGTTTATGTTTAATATTTTTATTTTGTTTACTAATATTTCTGTTTATTTATTTGAAAAAGAAATAATGAATTGAATATGCTATTTAATTTTTTTATTTATATACAAATTTTTAGAATTGATATTTTCTTAAATTTGAATGGAAAATTTAAAAAGTGCAATTATGTTTTTTTGTGAATAATAATGCTTTAGTAATTATAAACAAGTTTTAAAAATTAGATGTAATCGCAATCAGATATTTTGTAGGTAAAGCAGAATAATAGTTCCATATAACTATGTAGAACTGTTTTGAAAGCAAAAAACTCATTGATGAACTCGGTAACTATATTTTGTAAAGACAACAAAAAGTTAATATGCCAAACTTATGTTCATATTTGTAAGAGAATAATGAAAAAACGTATGAAATAAAAGACCAGCCCGTGTATACTCTTAACATTGTTCTGTATAATATCTAGTTGAAAATATTGACATTCATGTTAAAATAGAAATAACTATTGCAAAGCTAATTAGAACAAAAATTGTGGCGCCATCTACTGTGGCATAGTCACGCTGAGCAAAATGAAGTGACACTCTGTTAATGCAAAAGAAATGTATTTTCCCCACAACAAAATATTGCAGAATTTTATGTAAAAAAAATAATATACCGATTTATTTCTAACATGCAGTTATTATGGATATGGAATATATGTACATATATTATTTGTATTATTTAATATATGTATGTATGTATATGTAAATATTAAACACAACTAGGTATTTGAGCATTATTTGCTTTAGATGTTGGTGAATTTTTACTCCCTTTATATCAGCTCGTAGTGTCGAAAAAATTCTGGATCGATTTTAACCCCTTGCCGTGACCCAATCGATCTGAAACCTTGCAGGCAGGCTCGTGGCAATGGCAGAAATTATCTAAAATATTTTTTTAGTGATGCCAAAACAATGGAAACTTTTAAATTTTTCTACCACAGTTGATAAAAAAATGTACAAAGGGTTAGTTTTTATTATAATATTACCACAACGACCACAAAAACAACAAGTCCAGCTATGACAACAATACAACATTTAGAATAACAACAAGAATAATATAGAAACATCATGTTTTCATTTTTTTTTTTTTTACTTTTTCAGAGATTTCCCTGGACCTGTTCCACCGACTTTAATAATTTATGAAATAGAAATCTTCCCATGAATTTGGTGAATCATTCACACTAAAAATGATTACCCTAGCTGTCATATTGAGGGCGTGATCGTGACAAGAACAACATAGCAAATTATATTTTTTCAAGACTTTTTTTAGTTCTTCATTCAAATCTCGGGCCCTAACCGACGGATTTGGACGATTTTAAATAGCAGACTTTTCAGGATATTACTGAATCATTTTTTATGTCAACGAGCACCCTAGCTGCACGATTGATGCCGTCATCGTGATTTCCACAGACGGACAGACGGACATAGCTATATCAACTCCGGTTGTTATAAGGATCACAAATATATATATTTTATGGGGTCCAAAATTTTTTTTCTAATTATTACAAACGGAATGACAAACTTATATATACCCTCTGCACACTGGAGTGGAGGGTATAAATAGAATAAATAATATTGACTTATTGGATCGTTGTAAATTGTAACTCACGTATAAATCGATTTTATTAAATATTTTGTTGTATTGAACTTTTAAATAACTTGAATTTAAAGTGTAACTTTATTGTTAAAATAGAACGAATAACATTGATTTTGGTATAATATGATTGGAATTTAATTTCAGTAGATATTTTATTGAACCTTGAATAATTTGAATTTGAAGAAAAACAAGTAAGAGTGTTAAATTCGGCTGTGCCGAATCTTTGATACCCTCCACATCGGTTTGAGTATTGATAATAAATGTAAACAAAATATTGGAAAAAGTAAACAATTTGTTAAACTTAATACCAAATTATTTCAGAAAATTCTTTGGGTTGGTTTTCGTCTTTTCTATTATTTCGGATTTATTTCGGTGTTTGCTTTTTGGTCATCGTGGTTGCTGATCGGCATGCATTTAGGTTATATACCAGGGGTGGGTACGTAAATGGCTTGTTGGGCCAAATTTTGAATTTCACCTACTAACGATGGGCCGCACTATTATATTTCTGTACAAATATCCACTTTCAAACAAAATAGCAAAAAAAAAATACCGATGTTACGGAGAACATTTTTTGTATAATATGTTAACCCTTTAACTCCTCAAGTTATGGGTTATTTTTGTCCTTCTTTTAGAAAGAGCAAAAACATCACTAAAACAGGGATTTAAGCGGTTAAAATGTGCCGCACAAATATTCGCCGTGAAATTTAGCTATAAGTCTCTGAATAAACCAAAACGGAAAATTCAACCAGAAAGTCAGAAATAAGACACATCAAAAGAGAGCTTAGGGTTAATTTCGAATTTATTAAGAGGGTAAAATAATAGACATATTAGTGATTTTTAGTTAAATTCTTAATAAAATTTTGTAATGGTGCGGCGGTGGTGGAATTTCCGCTTCCGTTTCCCTGAGCCTTAACGGGTCGCACGTGCTGGCAGGGGGCCTAACTAGCCGGAGGGGTGGGATCTTGTTAAGACCCAGGGAAACCGCACTACAGATGTTCACGTGCGATTTACAAAAAAAAGCTGTCAAAAAAAACGGACGCTAAATGGGACGGATGGCCATACTTACCTTGGGATTGGGGACGAGGTGTTCTTCCCCTTTTGCCCTCCCTACCATGTTACCTCGACTCCATCTTAATTGGAGGTAACCCACAAAATGATAAAATTCTGGTTTGGTTTGGTTTCTACATTGGGTTTAACAAAAATTTATTTAACCTTCATATTTAAGGTGTTAAAAATTTAAATTATATTTAGCAAAATTTTTTTTTATTTTTTTATATTTTCGCAAAATTTCACTTTTTAGAAAAAGTTTTAAGTTTGGCAACATTTTATTTTCAGCCAAAGTTTAATTTAGGAAAATGTTTAATTTTAGCTTAATTTTAATTTTAGCTTAAGTTTAGAATTAGGAAAATTTTAGTTTAAATTTTATAAATAGAACCCTTTTTATGTAATTTTAGAAAAATTTTAATGTTAGAAAATTTTGTTTAATATAATTTTATAAAAAAAATTTTTAAGTTGAAGGCGATTTCCAATTCAATGTATTTTTTGTTTTTTTGTTTTAATAAAATATAGCTTTAACAAAAAAAAATTTTTTTTTTAAATATGGTACCATTTTGTAAATTCTCTTAAATATCTATAATTTTAAATTTAAATTAACCTAAATTTAAAATTTTCAAGTAATTTTAAATATATAAAAATTTTGGGATTTTAATTTAGTTTTGATTTTAAACTTAGAATAATTTTCTTTACAGCAAAATTTTAATTTTAGCTAAATTATATTTCCTATTATAATTTTTAATCTTAGCTCAATTTTATTTTCATTTAGGAAAATTTTTTAGTTTAATTTTATATATAGAAAAGTTCTTAATTTAGAAAGTTTTTAGTTAAAATTTATATATAGTAAATTTTATTAACGTAGAAAAATTTTAGTTTAAATTTATATTTAGAAAAAATTTTGATTTATAATTAGAAAAATCTTTAAAAAATAATTTTAATTTATAGTTAGACAAATCTTAGGGAATTTTTTATTTAATTTACATTTAAGAAAACATTTCAATTAGTTTCTTTTAATTACCGCCATATGGTTGTAGTTGTTGAGGATGAAGCTGCTGCCGTCAGACGCCGTGGTTGTGTCTCGCAATATGCCATTGAAAAAATTGGCCATAGCTGCATTAATAATGATATTGTTGCTGATTTCAATATAAAATGTTTATATGGAGATAGTAAACACCAAAGAACTATTTATGCGACTTTGTTGTATAAGCTTGATCGGTTTATGAGGTAAACTTTAATTTAATTCCTTAATTTCGTTTTATCAACTTGTGTTGTCTTATATGTTTACTGTATTTTTCAATTATTTATTTTTAAACATTATTTTCTTTCTTAACACTAGTGTCTTTTTTTTTAATTTAAATTAACTTAAAATTTTTGCTCAGAACGCTTTCTTTAGCACAAACAGAAATATTATTAATTAACACCAAATTTTTCTTTATTCACATGTCCATCAAATCTAAAGTTTTTATACCCTCCACTCCAGTGTGCAGAGGGTATATATAAGTTTGTCATTCCGTTTGTAATAATTAGAAAAAAAAATTTGGACCCCATAAAATATATATATTTGTGATCCTTATAACAACCGGAGTTGATATAGCGATGTCCGTCTGTCCGTCTGTGGAGATCACGATGACGGCATCAATCGGGCAGCTAGGGTGCTCGTTGATATAAAAAATGATTCACTAACATCCTGAAAAGTTTGCTATTTAAAATCGTCTAAATCGGCCGATTAGGGCCCGAGATTTGAATGAAGAACTAAAAAAAGTCATGAAAAAATATAATTTTCTATGTTGTTCTTGTCACGATCACGCCCTCCATAGTGCAGGTACAGTGATAATTTTTAATGAGAATGATTCACCAAATTCATAGGAAGATTTCTATTTCAAAAATCATTAAAATCGGTGGAACAGGTCCAGGGAAATCTCTGAAAAAGTAAAAAAAAAATGAAAAATATGATGTTTCTATATTGTTCTTGTTGTTATTCTAAATGTTGTGTTGTTGTCATAGCTGGACTTGTTGTTTTTGTGGTCGTTGTGGTAATAGTATAATAAAAACTAACAATTTGTAAATTTTTTTTTTATCTCTGGTAGAAAAATTTAAAAGTTTCCATTGTTTTGGCATCACTAAAAAAATTTGTTAAATCATTTCTGTTATTACCACGAGCCTGCCTGCAAAATTTCAGATCGAATGGGTTACGGGAAAGGGGTTAAAATCGATCCAAAATTTTTTCGACAAGCAGACACTACGAGTAAATATAAAGGGAGCAAAAATTCACCAACATCTAAAGCAAATAATGCTAAAATACCTAGTTGTTAATAAAAAAAAAATGTAAATTTAGCAAAAAAATTTTATGTATAAATTTATTTAAAAAGAAAAACACAAAAATAACGTTTGATGTTGTATTTTTTGTGTGTAATATTTACATATACATACATAAACGTATTAGATAATACAAATAATATACATATATTATATATACCGCTGTTGACAACTAATTAGAAACGCTTTGTATTTTACATAAAACGCGTTTTAGTTTTTATATAAAGCAATTTATTTTCATTCTATTTCATCATATTTTTTTAAAATATATTAAAGAGTTAACAAACAAACAAAAAGAACTTAAAAAATTATTCAACCTTAAAAATATTTTAACAATTAATTATATTATTTGAAATTTGACTGTGTCACCTAATTAGAAACGATAATACATTACTTAAGAAAAAAATTAGTTATTAAGTTAATTTTCTTACGTATTCTCAATATTTTGTTGCAAAACCCTTTTGCTTCATTACTGCCTCACATCGATTGCGCATTGATGTTATGAGACGCCGACATCGCTCGACTGGTATTGATTCCCACGCCATCTTCACTTCCTCAAAAAGAGCTGCCATATTTGCTATATTTTTGAGGCTTACAGCTTTTTTCACGTCACCCCACAGATGTTCAATAGGGTTCAAGTCCGGACTGGATGATGGCCACTCCAAAACGTTGATTGAGTTGTCTGCAAACCATTTGTGAACTTTGCCGTGTGTTTCGGATCGTTATCCTGTTGGAATTGCCATATAACAGGCAAATTCTCCTCAGCCCACGGCAGCATGACATTATTCAATATTTCAACATATTTCTCTTTATTTAATTTTCCATCAATTTTATAAATTGGCCCAACACCATTCCAGGAGAAGCATCCCCATACCATAATTGACCCTCCACCATGCTTCACTACGCGTGAAACATAGCGAGGATTAAATTCTTGATTAATTGGTCATCTAACATATCTACGACCATCAGGACCTAGGCGATTTATCTTCGTTTCATCGCTCCAAAGCAAATATTTCCACTGATTTGCAGTCCAATTCCAATGAATCCTATTCAGAAGCGGCTTCTTGCGTGCTGCTCTACCATGCAGACCGGATTCTACCAAACGCCGTGCAATAATCCTCTTGGATATTGCGACATTAAATTTTTCGTGTATATCACGTTGGATATCAGTGGATGACATTTTTGGGTCGGCTTTGGAGATTCGCCTTATCATTCGGTCGGTGTGCGCTGATGTTTTTCTGGGCCTCTTACTTCGCGGAACGTTGGCTATAGTGTCATATTTGTTTATATGTTTCAAAGCATTAAAAACCATTTTTTTGGAACACTTGAGCTGCACGGATATTGCTCTATACGATTTTCCAGCTTTATGGAGCTCAAAAATGCTGTTTCGTTGAGCAGGAGTGCAACTTTTGCCTTTTCCCATTCTAAATCTTAAAAATAATAGTTTTAATTTTTTTTTATACATTTAATTAAAAAAATATTTACCGAAAAGCAATATAATATTTATCAAAGTATCACTTTACAAAGAAGATTTCAATTAACAATTGTTCGTTTCTAACTAGTTGTCGCGCTTTATTTGAATTGTACTAATTAAGATGTAAACAAGTTTCAAAAATGATAACGGCATTTGAAATGCATAACAACAAAACTGAGTGCATTTGATAATAAAAAGAGTAATAACTACAATACAAGTGTTTTGGAGACAAAACATAACGGTAAATTTTAAAATTTTTGAACAATGCTCATGAAGAATTAATATAAAAATAGCGTTCCTAATTAGCTGTCAACAGCTGTATGTATATCCATAACAACTGCATGTTAGAAATAAATCGGTATATTATTTTATTTACATAATTTTCTGCAATATTTTGTTGTGGGGAAAATACATTTCTTTTGCTTTAACAGAGTGTCACTTCATTTTGCTCAGCTTGACTATGCCGCAATAGATGACGCCACAATTTTTGTTCTAATTAGCCTTTCAATAGTTACTTCTATTTTAACATGAATGTCAATATTTTCAACTAGATATCATACAGAACAATGTTAAGAGTATACACGGGCTGGTCTTTTATTTCATATTTTTTTTCATTATTCTTTTACAAATATGAACATAAGTTTGGCATGTTAACTTTTTGTTGTCTTTATAAAATAGAGTTACCGAGTTCATCAATGAGTTTTTTGCTTTCAAAACAGTTTTACATAGTTATATAGAACTATTATTCTGCTTTACCTACAAAATATCTGATTGCGATTACATCTAATTTTTAAAAATTGTTTATAATTACTAAAGCACTACTATCCACATAAATACAAAATTGCTCTTTTTAAATTTTCCATTCAAATTCAAGAAAATATCAATTCTAAAAACTGGAATTAAAAATTTCCAATTATAAATTCCAATTAATTGAATTTCAGAAAATTATATCAAAACGTCGGAAATTATAATTTTAAATTTAGAAGACATCTATTGCATCTTTAATATATAAATTTTATTCGTTAAACACAAATTGAAATTCAAAAAAAAAAAAAAAAAAAACACCAATACCTACGTTTACATTTAAAAAATTTTTACATTTAAAAAAAATATTGACATTCAGGAGAAATTAATAGCTTTTCACTACCGCGATTCAGTAACTTCTTTTAACGATAGTCGAATCGTTAAAAAAAAAGAAAATCGCAAAATTATCAGTAACATTTTTAAACGATATTAGCTTTTATTAAACTCAGCTGTTGTTGTTATCTAAACGACAACCATTTTTGTGTTGTTTATTCAATCGATAAAAACTAAAATTTTTAGGTTGAAATGTCGTCATACATAAATAAAAATCATAAAATAGTGAAAATATTTTGCTTTTATTAAAAGACTTTTTTATATAAATAAAAAAATTAAATAGCATATTCAATTCATTATTTCATTTTCAAATAAATAAACACAAATATTAGTAAAAAAAAAAGATATTAAACATAAAGATAAAATCATCCTGTCAAACACGAAGTAATTTGTTTTTTTTCTATTCTTCTTTGTGATTTTCGCTTATTTTGACAGAGATGCCACTCGTCTACAATTTAAATAAATAGAAAAATAGATTTGTCGACTGCCGTTAAGATGTATGTACTTAGTGAATTACTTAATCCTTAGTGCAAACAACAATAGCTGTCGATATATTTTGCGATTGTCGGATCGTTGAAATTTTCAGAATCG
>CAVMKG010000228.1:7500-23882 GCA_963682025.1 Cordilura impudica | reverse complement strand
AAATTAAAAATTAAAAATTAAAAATTAAAAATTAAAAATTAAAAATTAAAAATTAAAAATTAAAAATTAAAAATTAAAAATTAAAAATTAAAAATTAAAAATTAAAAATTAAAAATTAAAAATTAAAAATTAAAAATTAAAAATTAAAAATTAAAAATTAAAAATTAAAAATTAAAAATTAAAAATTAAAAATTAAAAATTAAAAATTAAAAATTACAAATTAAAAATTAAAAATTAAAAATTAAAAATTAAAAATTAAAAATTAAAAATTAAAAATTAAAAATTAAAAATTAAAAATTAAAAATTAAAAAATAAAAATTAAAAATTTAAAATTAAAAATTAAAAATTAAATTATTAAATTATTAAAAATTAATTATTAAAAATTAAAAATTAAATATTAAAAATTAAAAATTACAAATTAAAAATTAAAAATTAAAAAATAAAAATTAAAAATTAAAAATTAAAATTAAAAATTAAAAATTAAAAATTAAAAATTAAAAATTAAAAATTAAAAATTAAAAATTAAAAATTAAAAATTAAAAAGTAAAAATTAAAAATTAAAAATTAAAAATTAAAAATTAAAAATTAAAAATTAAAAATTAAAAATTAAAAATTAAAAATTAAAAATTAAAAATTAAAATTTAAAAATTAAAAATTAAAAATTAAAAATTAAAAATTAAAAATTAAAAATTAAAAATTAAAAATTAAAAATTAAAAATTAAAAATTAAAAATTAAAAATTTAAAATTAAAAATTAAAAATTAAAAATTAAAAATTAAAAATTAAAAATTAAAAATTAAAAATTAAAAATTAAAAATTAAAAATTAAAAATTAAAAATTAAAAATTAAAAATTAAAAATTAAAAATTAAAAATTAAAAATTAAAAATTAAAAATTAAAAATTAAAAATTAAAAATTAAAAATTAAAAATTTAAATATTAAAAATTAAAAATTAAAAATTAAAAATTAAAAATTAAAAAGTAAAAATTTAAAATTCAAAATTAAAAATTAAAAATTCAAAATTCAAAATTAAAAATTAAAAATTAAAAATTAAAAATTAAAAATTAAAAATTAAAAATTAAAAATTAAAAATTAAAAATTAAAAATTAAAAATTAAAAATTAAAAATTAAAAATTAAAAATTAAAAATTAAAAATTAAAAATTAAAAATTAAAAATTAAAAATTAAAAATTAAAAATTAAAAATTAAAAATTAAAAATTAAAAATTGAAAATTTAAAATATAAAAATTAAAAATTAACAATTAAACAATTAAAAAATTAACAATTAAAAATTAAAAATTAACAATTAAAAATTAAAAATTAAAATTTAAAATTAAAAATTAAAAACTAAAAATTAAAAATTAAAAATTAATAATTAAAAATTTAAAATTTAAAATTAAAAATTTAAAATTAAAAATTAAAAATTAAAAATTAAAAATTAGAAATTAAAAATTAAAAATTAAAGATTAAAAATTAAAAATTCAAAATTAAAAATTAAAAATTAAAAATTAAAAATTAAAAATAAAAAATTAAAAATTAAAAATTAAAAATTAAAAATTAAAAATTAAAAATAAAAAATTAAAAATTAAGAATTAAAAATTAAAAATTAAAAATTAAAAATTAAAAATTAAAAATTAAAAATTAAAAATTAAAAATTAAAAATTAAAAATTAAAAATTAAAAATTAAAAATTAAAAATTAAAAATTAAAAATTAAAAATTAAAAATTAAAAATTAAAAATTAAAAATTAAAAATTAAAAATTAAAAATTAAAAATTAAAAATTAAAAATTAAAAATTAAAAATTAAAAATTAAAAATTAAAAATTAAAAATTAAAAATTAAAAATTAAAAATTAAAAATTAAAAATTAAAAATTAAAAATTAAAAATTAAAAATTAAAAATTAAAAATTAAAAATTAAAAATTAAAAATTAAAAATTAAAAATTAAAAATTAAAAATTAAAAATTAAAAATTAAAAATTAAAAATTAAAAATTAAAAATTAAAAATTAAAAATTAAAAATTAAAAATTAAAAATTAAAAATTAAAAATTAAAAATTAAAAATTAAAAATTAAAAATTAAAAATTAAAAATTAAAAATTAAAAATTAAAAATTAAAAATTAAAAATTAAAAATTAAAAATTAAAAATTAAAAATTAAAAATTAAAAATTAAAAATTAAAAATTAAAAATTAAAAATTAAAAATTAAAAATTAAAAATTAAAAATTAAAAATTAAAAATTAAAAATTAAAAATTAAAAATTAAAAATTAAAAATTAAAAATTAAAAATTAAAAATTAAAAATTAAAAATTAAAAATTAAAAATTAAAAATTAAAAATTAAAAATTAAAAATTAAAAATTAAAAATTAAAAATTAAAAATTAAAAATTAAAAATTAAAAATTAAAAATTAAAAATTAAAAATTAAAAATTAAAAATTAAAAATTAAAAATTAAAAATTAAAAATTAAAAATTAAAAATTAAAAATAAAAAATTAAAAATTAAAAATTAAAAATTAAAAATTAAAAATTAAAAATTAAAAATTAAAAATTAAAAATTAAAAATTAAAAATTAAAAATTAAAAATTAAAAATTAAAAATTAAAAATTAAAAATTAAAAATTAAAAATTAAAAATTAAAAATTAAAAATTAAAAATTAAAAATTAAAAATTAAAAATTAAAAATTAAAAATTAAAAATTAAAAATTAAAAATTAAAAATTAAAAATTAAAAATTAAAAATTAAAAATTAAAAATTAAAAATTAAAAATTAAAAATTAAAAATTAAAAATTAAAAATTAAAAATTAAAAATTAAAAATTAAAAATTAAAAATTAAAAATTAAAAATTAAAAATTAAAAATTAAAAATTAAAAATTAAAAATTAAAAATTAAAAATTAAAAATTAAAAATTAAAAATTAAAAATAAAAAATTAAAAATTAAAAATTAAAAATTAAAAATTAAAAATTAAAAATTAAAAATTAAAAATTAAAAATTAAAAAATAAAAATTAAAAATTTAAAATTAAAAATTAAAAATTAAATTATTAAATTATTAAAAATTAATTATTAAAAATTAAAAATTAAAAATTAAATATTAAAAATTAAAAATTACAAATTAAAAATTAAAAATTAAAAAATAAAAATTAAAAATTAAAAATTAAAAATTAAAAATTAAAAATTAAAAATTAAAAATTAAAAATTAAAAATTAAAAATTAAAAATTAAAAATTAAAAATTAAAAATTAAAAAGTAAAAATTAAAAATTAAAAATTAAAAATTAAAAATTAAAAATTAAAAATTAAAAATTAAAAATTAAAAATTAAAAATTAAAAATTAAAAATTAAAAATTAAAAATTAAAAATTAAAAATTAAAAATTAAAAATTAAAAATTAAAAATTAAAAATTAAAAATTAAAAATTAAAAATTAAAAATTAAAAATTAAAAATTAAAAATTAAAAATTAAAAATTAAAAATTAAAAATTAAAAATTAAAAATTAAAAATTAAAAATTAAAAATTAAAAATTAAAAATTAAAAATTAAAAATTAAAAATTAAAAATTAAAAATTAAAAATTAAAAATTAAAAATTAAAAATTAAAAATTAAAAATTAAAAAGTAAAAATTTAAAATTCAAAATTAAAAATTAAAAATTCAAAATTAAAAATTAAAAATTAAAAATTAAAAATTAAAAATTAAAAATTAAAAATTAAAAATTAAAAATTAAAAATTAAAAATTAAAAATTAAAAATTAAAAATTAAAAATTAAAAATTAAAAATTAAAAATTAAAAATTAAAAATTAAAAATTAAAAATTAAAAATTAAAAATTAAAAATTAAAAATTAAAAATTAAAAATTAAAAATTGAAAATTTTAAATAAAAAATTAAAAATTAACAATTAACAATTAAAAATTAACAATTAAAAATTAAAAATTAACAATTAAAAATTAAAAATTAAAATTTAAAATTAAAAATTAAAAACTAAAAATTAAAAATTAAAAATTAAAAATTAATAATTAAAAATTTAAAATTTAAAATTTAAAATTTAAAATTTAAAATTAAAAATTAAAAATTAAAAATTAAAAATTAGAAATTAAAAATTAAAAATTAAAGATTAAAAATTAAAAATTCAAAATTAAAAATTAAAAATTAAAAATTAAAAATAAAAAATTAAAAATTAAAAATTAAAAATTAAAAATTAAAAATTAAAAATTAAAAATTAAGAATTAAAAATTAAAAATTAAAAATTAAAAATTAAAAATTAAAAATTAAAAATTAAAAATTAAAAATTAAAAATTAAAAATTAAAAATTAAAAATTAAAAATTAAAAATTAAAAATTAAAAATTAAAAATTAAAAATTAAAAATTAAAAATTAAAAATTAAAAATTAAAAATTAAAAATTAAAAATTAAAAATTAAAAATTAAAAATTAAAAATTAAAAATTAAAAATTAAAAATTAAAAATTAAAAATTAAAAATTAAAAATTAAAAATTAAAAATTAAAAATTAAAAATTAAAAATTAAAAATTAAAAATTAAAAATTAAAAATTAAAAATTAAAAATTAAAAATTAAAAATTAAAAATTAAAAATTAAAAATTAAAAATTAAAAATTAAAAATTAAAAATTAAAAATTAAAAATTAAAAATTAAAAATTAAAAATTAAAAATTAAAAATTAAAAATTAAAAATTAAAAATTAAAAATTAAAAATTAAAAATTAAAAATTAAAAATTAAAAATTAAAAATTAAAAATTAAAAATTAAAAATTAAAAATTAAAAATTAAAAATTAAAAATTAAAAATTAAAAATTAAAAATTAAAAATTAAAAATTAAAAATTAAAAATTAAAAATTAAAAATTAAAAATTAAAAATTAAAAATTAAAAATTAAAAATTAAAAATTAAAAATTAAAAATTAAAAATTAAAAATTAAAAATTAAAAATTAAAAATTAAAAATTAAAAATTAAAAATTAAAAATTAAAAATTAAAAATTAAAAATTAAAAATTAAAAATTAAAAATTAAAAATTAAAAATTAAAAATTAAAAATTAAAAATTAAAAATTAAAAATTAAAAATTAAAAATTAAAAATTAAAAATTAAAAATTAAAAATTAAATTATTAAATTATTAAAAATTAATTATTAAAAATTAAAAATTAAAAATTAAATATTAAAAATTAAAAATTACTAATTAAAAATTAAAAATTAAAAACTAAAAATTAAAAATTAGAAATTAAAAATTAAAAATTAAAAATTAAAAATTAAAAATTTAAAATTTAAAATTTAAAATTTAAAATTAAAAATTAAAAATTAAAAATTAAAAATTAAAAAGTAAAAATTAAAAATTAAAAATTAAAAATTAAAAATTAAAATTTAAAAAATAAAAATTAAAAATTAAAAATTAAAAAATAAAAATTAAAAATTAAAAATTAAAAATTAAAAATTAAAAATTAAAAATTAAAAATTAAAAATTAAAAATTAAAAATTAAAAATTAAAAATTAAAAATTAAAAATTAAAAATTAAAAATTAAAAATTAAAAATTAAAAATTAAAAATTAAAAATTAAAAATTAAAAATTAAAAATTAAAAATTAAAAATTAAAAATTAAAAATTAAAAATTAAAAATTAAAAATTAAAAATTAAAAATTAAAAAGTAAAAATTTAAAATTCAAAATTAAAAATTAAAAATTAAAAATTAAAAATTAAAAATTAAAAATTAAAAATTAAAAATTAAAAATTAAAAATTAAAAATTAAAAATTAAAAATTAAAAATTAAAAATTAAAAATTAAAAATTAAAAATTAAAAATTAAAAATTAAAAATTAAAAATTAAAAATTAAAAATTAAAAATTAAAAATTAAAAATTAAAAATTGAAAATTTAAAATAAAAAATTAAAAATTAACAATTAGCAATTAAAAATTAAAAATTAAAAATTAAAAATTAAAAATTAAAAATTAAAAATTAAAAATTAAAAATTAAAAATTAAAAATTAAAAATTAAAAATTAAAAACTAAAAATTAAAAATTAAAAATTAAAAATTAATAATTAAAAATTTAAAATTTAAAATTTAAAAATTAGAAATTAAAAATTAGAAATTAAAAATTAAAAATTAAAGATTAAAAATTAAAAATTAAAAATTCAAAATTAAAAATTAAAAATTAAAAATTAAAAATTAAAAATTAAAAATTAAAAATTAAGAATTAAAAATTAAAAATTAAAAATTAAAAATTAAAAATTAAAAATTAAAAATTAAAAATTAAAAATTAAAAATTAAAAATTAAAAATTAAAAATTAAAAATTAAAAATTAAAAATTAAAAATTAAAAATTAAAAATTAAAAATTAAAAATTAAAAATTAAAAATTAAAAATTAAAAATTAAAAATTAAAAATTAAAAATTAAAAATTAAAAATTAAAAATTAAAAATTAAAAATTAAAAATTAAAAATTAAAAATTAAAAATTAAAAATTAAAAATTAAAAATTAAAAATTAAAAATTAAAAATTAAAAATTATAATTTATAAATTAAAAATTAAAAATTAAAAATTAAAAATTAAAAATTAAAAATTTAAAATTAAAAATTAAAAATTAAAAATTAAAAATTTAAAATTAAAAATTAAAAATTAAAAATTAAAAATTAAAAATTAAAAATTAAAAATTAAAAATTAAAAATTAAAAATTAAAAATTAAAAATTAAAAATTAAAAATTAAAAATTAAAAATTAAAAATTAAAAATTAAAAATTAAAAATAAAAAATTAAAAATTAAAAATTAAAAGTTAAAAATTAAAAATTAAAAATTAAAATTTAAAAATCAAAAAATTAAAAATTAAAAATTAAAAATTAAAAATTAAAAATTTAAAATTAAAAATTAAAAATTAAAAATTAAAAATTAAAAATTAAAAATTAAAAATTAAAAATTAAAAATTAAAAATTAAAAATTAAAAATTAAAAATTAAAAATTAAAAATTAAAAATTAAAAATTAAAAATTAAAAATAAAAAATTAAAAATTAAAAATTAAAAATTAAAAATTAAAAATTAAAAATTAAAAATTAAAAATTAAAAATTAAAAATTAAAAATTAAAAATTAAAAATTAAAAATTAAAAATTAAAAATTAAAAATTAAAAATTAAAAATTAAAAATTAAAAATTAAAAATTAATTATTAAAAATTAAAAATTAAAAATTAAATATTAAAAATTAAAAATTAAAAATTACAAATTAAAAATTAAAAACTAAAAATTAAAAATTAAAAATTAAAAATTAAAAATTAAAAATTAAAAATTAAAAATTAAAAATTAAAAATTAAAAATTAAAATTAAAATTTAAAAATTAAAAATTAAAAATTAAAAATTAAAAATTTAAAATTAAAAATTTAAAATTAAAAATTAAAAATTAAAAATTAAAAATTAAAAATTAAAAATTAAAAATTAAAAATTAAAAATTAAAAATTAAAAATTAAAAATTAAAAATTAAAAATTAAAAATTAAAAATTAAAAATTAAAAATTAAAAATTAAAAATTAAAAATTAAAAATTAAAAATTAAAAATTAAAAATTAAAAATTAAAAATTAAAAATTAAAAATTAAAAATTAAAAATTAAAAATTAAAAATTAAAAATTAAAAATTAAAAATTAAAAATTAAAAATTAAAAATTAAAAATTAAAAATTAAAAATTAAAAATTAAAAATTAAAATTAAAAATTAAAAATTAAAAATTAAAAATTAAAAATTAAAAATTAAAAATTAAAAATTAAAAATTAAAAATTAAAAATTAAAAATTAAAAATTAAAAATTAAAAATTAAAAATTAAAAATTAAAAATTAAAAATTAAAAATTAAAAATTAAAAATTAAAAATTAAAAATTAAAAATTAAAAATTAAAAATTAAAAATTAAAAATTAAAAATTAAAAATTAAAAATTAAAAATTAAAAATTAAAAATTAAAAATTAAAAATTAAAAATTAAAAATTAAAAATTAAAAATTAAAAATTAAAAATTAAAAATTAAAAATTAAAAATTAAAAATTAAAAATTAAAAATTAAAAATTAAAAATTAAAAATTAAAAATTAAAAATTAAAAATTAAAAATTAAAAATTAAAAATTAAAAATTCAAAATTAAAAATTAAAAATTAAAAATTAAAAATTAAAAATTAAAAATTAAAAATTAAAAATTAAAAATTAAAAATTAAAAATTAAAAATTAAAAATTAAAAATTAAAAATTAAAAATTAAAAATTAAAAATTAAAAATTAAAAATTAAAAATTAAAAATTAAAAATTAAAAATTAAAAATTAAAAATTAAAAATTAAAAATTAAAAATTAAAAATTAAAAATTAAAAATTAAAAATTAAAAATTAAAAATTAAAAATTAAAAATTAAAAATTAAAAATTAAAAATTAAAAATTAAAAATTAAAAATTAAAAATTAAAATTCAAAAATTAAAAATGAAAAAATAAAAATTAAAAATTAAAAATTAAAAATAAAACTTAAAAATTTAAAATTAAAAATTAAAAATTAAAAATTAAAAATTAAAAATTAAAAATTAAAAATTAAAAATTAAAAATTAAAAATTAAAAATTAATAATTAAAAATTAAAAATTTAAATTTTAAAATTAAAAATTAAAAATTAAAAATTAAAAATTAAAAATTAAAAATTAAAAATTAAAAATTAAAAATTAAAAATTAAAAATTAAAAATTAAAAATTCAAAATTAAAAATTAAAAATTAAAAATTAAAAATTAAAAATTAAAAATTAAAAATTAGAAATTAAAAATTAAAAATTAGAAATTAAAAATTAAAAATTCAAGATTAAAAATTCAAAATTAAAAATTAAAAATTAAAAATTAAAAATTAAAAATTAAAAATTAAAAATTAAAAATTAAAAATTAAAAATTAAAAATTAAAAATTAAAAATTAAAAATTAAAAATTAAAAATTAAAAATTAAAAATTAAAAATTAAAAATTAAAAATTAAAAATTAAAAATTAAAAATTAAAAATTAAAAATTAAAAATTAAAAATTAAAAATTAAAAATTAAAAATTAAAAATTAAAAATTAAAAATTAAAAATTAAAAATTAAAAATTAAAAATTAAAAATTAAAAATTAAAAATTAAAAATTAAAAATTAAAAATTAAAAATTAAAAATAAAAAATTAAAAATTAAAAATTAAAAATTAAAAATTAAAAATTAAAAATTAAAAATTAAAAATTAAAAATTAAAAATTAAAAATTAAAAATTAAAAATTAAATATTAAAAATTAAAAATTAAAAATTAAAAATTAAAAATTAAAATTTAAAAATTAAAAATTAAAAATTAAAAATTAAAAATTAAAAATTAAAAATTAAAAATTAAAAATTAAAAATTATAAATTAAAAATTAAAAATTAAAAATTAAAAAGTAAAAATTAAAAATTAAAAATTAAAAATTAAAAATTAAAAATTAAAAGTTAAAAATTAAAAATTAAAAATTAAAAATTAAAAATTAAAAATTAAAAATTAAAAATTAAAAATTAAAAATTAAAAATTAAAAATTAAAAATTAAAAATTAAAAATTAAAAATTAAAAATTAAAAATTAAAAATTAAAAATTAAAAATTAAAAATTAAAAATTAAAAATTAAAAATTAAAAATTAAAAATTAAAAATTAAAAATTAAAAATTAAAAATTAAAAATAAAAAATAAAAAAATAAAAATAAAAAATTAAAAATTAAAAGTAAAAATTAAAAATTATAAATTTAAAATTAAAAACTAAAAATTAAAAATTAAAAATTAAAAATTAAAAATTAAAAATTAAAAATTAAAAATTAAAAATTAAAAATTAAAAATTAAAAATTAGAAATTAAAAATTAAAAATTAAAAATTAAAAATTAAAAATTAAAAATTAAAAATTAAAAATTAAAAATTAAAAATTAAAAATTAAAAATTAAAAATTAAAAATTAAAAATTAAAAATTAAAAATTAAAAATTAAAAATTAAAAATTAAAAATTAAAAATTAAAAATTAAAAATTAAAAATTAAAAATTAAAAATTAAAAATTAAAAATTAAAAATTAAAAATTAAAAATTAAAAATTAAAAATTGAAAATTAAAAATTAAAAATTAAAAATTAAAAATTAAAAATTAAAAATTATAAATTAAAAATTAAAAATTAAAAATTAAAAATTAAAAATTAAAAATTAAAAATTAAAAATTAAAAATTAAAAATTAAAAATTAATTATTAAAAATTAAAAATTTAAAAATCAAAATTTTAAATTAAAAATTAAAAATTACAAATTAAAAATTAAAAATTAAAAATTAAAAATTAAAATATAAAAATTAAAAATTAAAAATTAAAAATTAAAAATTAAAAATAAAAATTAAAAATTAAAAATTAAAAATTAAAAATTAAAAATTAAAAATTAAAAATTAAAAATTAAATATTAAAAATTAAAAATTAAAAATTAAAAATTAAAAATTAAAAATTAAAAATTAAAAATTAAAAATTAAAAATTAAAAATTAAAAATTAAAAATTAAAAATTAAAAATTAAAAATTAAAAATTAAAAATTAAAAATTAAAAATTAAAAATTAAAAATTAAAAATTAAAAATTAAATATTAAAAATTAAAAATTAAAAATTACAAATTAAAAATAAAAAACTAAAAATTAAAAATTAAAAATTAAAAATTAAAAATTAAAAATTAAAAATTAAAAATTAAAAATTAAAAATTAAAAATTAAAAATTAAAAATTAAAAATTAAAAATTAAAAATTAAAAATTAAAAATTTAAAATTAAAAATTAAAAATTAAAAATTAAAAATTAAAAATTAAAAATTAAAAATTAAAAATTATAAATTAAAAATTAAAAATTGAAAATTAAAAACTAAAAATTAAAAATTAAAAATTTAAAATTAAAAATTAAAAATTAAAAATTAAAAATTAAAAATTAAAAATTAAAAATTAAAAATTAAAAATTAAAAATTAAAAATTAAAAATTAAAAATTAAAAATTAAAAATTAAAAATTAAAAATTAAAAATTAAAAATTAAAAATTAAAAATTAAAACTTAAAAATTAAAAATTAAAAATTAAAAATTAAAAATTAAAAATTAAAAATTAAAAATTAAAAATTAAAAATTAAAAATTAAAAATTAAAAATTAAAAATTAAAAATTAAAAATTAAAAATTAAAAATAAAAAATTAAAAATTAAAAATTAAAAATTAAAAATTAAAACTTAAAAATTAAAAATTAAAAATTAAAAATTAAAAATTAAAAATTACAAATTAAAAATTAAAAATTAAAAATTAAAAATTAAAAATTAAAAATTAAAAATTAAAAATTAAAAATTAAAAATTAAAAATTAAAAATTAAAAATTAAAAATTAAAAATTAAAAATTAAAAATTAAAAATTAAAAATTAAAAATTAAAAATTAAAAATTAAAAATTAAAAATTAAAAATTAAAAATTAAAAATTAAAAATTAAAAATTAAAAATTAATTATTAAAAATTAAAAATTAAAAATTAAAAATTAAAAATTAAAAATTAAATATTAAAAATTAAAAATTACAAATTAAAAATTAAAAATTAAAAACTAAAAATTAAAAATTTAAAATTAAAAATTAAAAATTAAAAATTAAAAATTAAAAATTAAAAATTAAAAATTAAAAATTAAAAATTAAAAATTAAAAATTAAAAATTAAAAATTAAAAATTAAAAATTAAAAAGTAAAAATTAAAAATTAAAAATTAAAAATTAAAAATTAAAAATTAAAAATTAAAAATTAAAAATTAAAAATTAAAAATTAAAAATTAAAAATTAAAAATTAAAAATTAAAAATTAAAAATTAAAAATTAAAAATTAAAAATTAAAAATTAAAAATTAAAAATTAAAAATTAAAAATTAAAAATTAAAAATTAAAAATTAAAAATTAAAAATTAAAAATTAAAAATTAAAAATTAAAATTAAAAATTAAAAATTAAAAATTAAAAATTAAAAATTAAAAATTAAAAATTAAAAATTAAAAATTAAAAATTAAAAATTAAAAATTAAAAATTAAAAATTAAAAATTAATTATTAAATATTAAAAATTAAAAATTAAAAATTAAATATTAAAAATTAAAAATTAAAAATTAAAAATTAAAAATTAAAAATTAAAAATTAAAACTTAAAAATTAAAAATTAAAAATTAAAAATTAAAAATTAAAAATTAAAAATTAAAAATTTAAAATTAAAAATAAAAAATTAAAAATTAAAAATTAAAAATTAAAACTTAAAAATTAAAAATTAAAAATTAAAAATTAAAAATTAAAAATTAAAAATTAAAAATTAAAAATTAAAAATTAAAAATTAAAAATTAAAAATTAAAAATTAAAAATTAAAAATTAAAAATTAAAAATTAAAAATTAAAAATTAAAAATTAAAAATTAAAAATTAAAAATTAAAAATTAAAAATTAAAAATTAAAAATTAAAAATTAAAAATTAAAAATTAAAAATTAAAAATTAAAAATTAAAAATTAAAAATTAAAAATTAAAAATTAAAAATTAAAAATTAAAAATTAAAAATTAAAAATTAAAAATTAAAAATTAAAAATTAAAAATTAAAAATTAAAAATTTAAAATTAAAAATTAAAAATTAAAAATTAATTATTAAAAATTAAAAATTAAAAATTAAAAATTAAAAATTAAATATTAAATATTAAAAATTACAAATTAAAAATTAAAAATTAAAAATTAAAAACTAAAAATTAAAAATTAAAAATTAAAAATTAAAAATTAAAAATTAAAAATTAAAAATTAAAAATTAAAAATTAAAAATTAAAAATTAAAAATTAAAAATTAAAAATTAAAAAGTAAAAATTAAAAATTAAAAATTAAAAATTAAAAATTAAAAATTAAAAATTAAAAATTAAAAATTAAAAATTAAAAATTAAAAATTAAAAATTAAAAATTAAAAATTAAAAATTAAAAATTAAAAATTAAAAATTAAAAATTAAAAATTAAAAATTAAAAATTAAAAATTAAAAATTAAAAATTAAAAATTAAAAATTAAAAATTAAAAATTAAAAATTAAAAATTAAAAATTAAAAATTAAAAATTAAAAATTAAAAATTAAAAATTAAAAATTAAAAATTAAAAATTAAAAATTAAAAATTAAAAATTAAAAATTAAAAATTAAAAATTAAAAATTAAAAATTAAAAATTAAAAATTAAAAATTAAAAATTAAAAATTAAAAGTAAACAATTAAAAATTAAAAATTAAAAAATTAAAAATTAAAAATTAAAAATTAAAAATTAAAAATTAAAAATTAAAAATTAATAATTAAAAATTAAAAATTAAAAATTAAAAATTAAAAATTAAAAATTAAAAATTAAAAATTAAAAATTAAAAATTAAAAATTAAAAATTAAAAATTAAAAATTAAAAATTAAAAGTTAAAAATTAAAAATTAAAAATTAATAATTAATTATTAAAAATTAAAAATTAAAAATTAAAAATTAAAAATTAAAAATTAAAAATTAAAAATTAAAAATTAAATATTAAAAATTAAAAATTAAAAATTAAAAATTAAAAATTAAAAATTAAAAATTACAAATTAAAAATTAAAAATTAAAAACTAAAAATTAAAAATTAAAAATTAAAAATTAAAAATTAAAAATTAAAAATTAAAAATTAAAAATTAAAAATTAAAAATTAAAAATTAAAAATTAAAAATTAAAAATTAAAAATTAAAAATTAAAAATTAAAAATTAAAAATTAAAAATTAAAAACTAAAAATTAAAAATTAAAAATTAAAAATTAAAAATTAAAAATTAAAAATTAAAAATTAAAAATTAAAAATTAAAAATTAAAAATTAAAAATTAAAAATTAAAAATTAAAAATTAAAAATTAAAAATTAAAAATTCAAAATTCAAAATTAAAAATTAAAAATTAAAAATTAAAAATTAAAAATTAAAAATTAAAAATTAAAAATTAAAAATTAAAAATTAAAAATTAAAAATTAAAAATAAAAAATTAAAAATTAAAAATTAAAAATTAAAAATTAAAAATTAAAAATTAAAAATTAAATATTAAATATTAAAAATTAAAAATTAAAAATTAAAAATTAAAATTTAAAAATTAAAAATTAAAAATTAAAAATTAAAAATTAAAAATTAAAAATTATAAATTAAAAATTAAAAATAAATTAAAAATTAAAAATTAAAAATTAAAAATTAAAAATTAAAAATTAAAAATTAAAAATTAAAAATTAAAAATTAAAAATTAAAAATTAAAAATTAAAAGTTAAAAATTAAAAATTAAAAATTAAAAATTAAAAATTAAAAATTAAAAATTAAAAATTAAAAATTAAAAATTAAAAATTAAAAATTAAAAATTAAAAATTAAAAATTAAAAATTAAAAAATTAAAAATAAAAAATAAAAAAATAAAAATAAAAAATTAAAAATTAAAAGTTAAAAATTAAAAATTATAAATTTAAAATTTAAAATTAAAAATTAAAAATTAAAAATTAAAAATTAAAAATTAAAAATTAAAAATTAAAAATTAAAAATTAAAAATTAAAAATTAAAAATTAATTATTAAATATTAAAAATTAAAAATTAAAAATTAAAAATTAAAAATTAAAACTTAAAAATTAAAAATTAAAAATTAAAAATTAAAAATTAAAAATTAAAAATTAAAAATAAAAAATTAAAAATTAAAAATTAAAAATTAAAACTAAAAAATTAAAAATTAAAAATTAAAAATTAAAAATTAAAAATTAAAAATTAAAAATTACAAATTAAAAATTAAAAATTAAAAATTAAAAATTAAAAATTAAAAATTAAAAATTAAAAATTAAAAATTAAAAATTAAAAATTAAAAATTAAAAATTAAAAATTAAAAATTAAAAATTAAAAATTAAAAATTAAAAATTAAAAATTAAAAATTAAAAATTAAAAATTAAAAATTAAAAATTAAAAATTAAAAATTAAAAATTAAAAATTTAAAATTAAAAATTAAAAATTAATTATTAAAAATTAAAAATTAAAAATTAAAAATTAAAAATTAAAAATTAAAAATTAAAAATTAAATATTAAAAATTAAAAATTACAAATTAAAAATTAAAAATTAAAAACTAAAAATTAAAAATTAAAAATTAAAAATTAAAAATTAAAAATTAAAAATTAAAAATTAAAAATTAAAAATTAAAAATTAAAAATTAAAAATTAAAAATTAAAAATTAAAAATTAAAAATTAAAAATTAAAAATTAAAAATTAAAAATTAAAACGTAAAAATTAAAAATTAAAAATTAAAAATTAAAAATTAAAAATTAAAAATTAAAAATTAAAAATTAAAAATTAAAAATTAAAAATTAAAAATTAAAAATTAAAAATTAAAAATTAAAAATTAAAAATTAAAAATTAAAAATTAAAAATTAAAAATTAAAAATTAAAAATTAAAAATTAAAAATTAAAAATTAAAAATTAAAAATTAAAAATTAAAAATTAAAAATTAAAAATTAAAAATTAAAAATTAAAAATTAAAAATTAAAAATTAAAAATTAAAAGTAAAAAATTAAAAATTAAAAATTAAAAAATTAAAAATTAAAAATTAAAAATTAAAAATTAAAAATTAAAAATTAAAAATTAAAAATTAAAAATTAAAAATTAATAATTAAAAATTAAAAATTAAAAATTAAAAATTAAAAATTAAAAATTAAAATTAAAAATTAAAAATTAAAAATTAAAAATTAAAAATTAAAAATTAAAAATTAAAAATTAAAAATTAAAAATTAAAAATTAAAAATTAAAAATTAAAAATTAAAAATTAAAAGTTAAAAATTAAAAATTAAAAATTAATAATTAATTATTAAAAATTAAAAATTAAAAATTAAAAATTAAAAATTAAAAATTAAAAATTACAAATTAAAAATTAAAAATTAAAAACTAAAAATTAAAAACTAAAAATTAAAAATTAAAATTAAAAATTAAAAATTAAAAATAAAAATTAAAAATTAAAAATTAAAAATTAAAAATTAAAAATTAAAAATTAAAAATTAAAAATTAAAAATTAAAAATTAAAAATTAAAAATTAAAAATTAAAAATTCAAAATTCAAAATTAAAAATTAAAAATTAAAAATTAAAAATTAAAAATTAAAAATTAAAAATTAAAAATTAAAAATTAAACATTAAAAATTAAAAATTAAAAATTAAAAATTAAAAATTAAAAATTAAAAATTAAAAATTAAAAATTAAAAATTAAAAATTAAAAATTAAAAATTAAAAATAAAAAATTAAAAATTAAAAATTAAAAATTAAAAATTAAATATTAAAAATTAAAAAATTAAAAATTAAAAATTAAAATTTAAAAATTAAAAATTAAAAATTAAAAATTAAAAATTAAAAATTAAAAATTATAAATTAAAAATTAAAAATTAAAAATTAAAAATTAAA